>JALIZH010020299.1:0-75000 GCA_030522465.1 Rhipicephalus appendiculatus
GATCCCACCACCAGCGGACGGCGTCCAGGCCTCCATTGTGGTTCCGGGGAACTTGTCCGGCGACGTGCTACTTCGCGACAACAATGCGCACGGGCTCCTCTCGCCTAGGGACGGCGCACATGCCTCCTCGGTACCCGGCAACCTGTCGGCGCTTCAAGCACCGTCCGTGGACGGCGTTCAGGCCTCCTCGGCGGTTCAATCTCGCTTCGTCGACGCCGCAGTACCAATTCACAACACGACACCGCACGGGTCCCGCTTGCCTGGGAACCCGACATCACCCGACAGCGCCGCGGAGCTGCAGCATACCATCGCGCAACTCCGGGTCACGACTAACGCCTTGATAGCGTCGAGCTCCCAGCTGTCTCCTGCCGCCTTGCCAACATTGTGCGCAATCAATGCCATGTTGGCTACGGCCGCCTCACAAGAACTTGAGGCAAGCTCACCCGAGAACCGCCGCGCACTCCGGCGTTCCCTTACGGAGCTCTCAGAGCAACTGGGCTGCTTGGTGTCGGCACACTCTGCATTTTTGCCTGCCATCTTACCATCGCCGGCTACCTGCGAAATACCGCAGTTCCGCGGCTTCCAGGACGACGTCTTCCTGTGGATCGACACCATTAATTCTATCGGCACCCGCCATGCCTAGGCCGGAACATCGGAAATGGCTGGTGGCCATCAACCACCTTCGGGATGCAGCCAAGGCATGGCACCGCTACGAAGGCGTCGAACAACAATCCTGGCCTGAATGGTGTGCCCGACTGACTACCGTTTTTCGGCCACTTTCACACGCCTGCAGTCCCTTTCCTACTGACCCAATGTGCACCGCTCATGGGAGCTGTGAGACACAGAACCTCGACGGTACTGCCCGGACCCCTACCATCCTGCCCTCCCTCGGTGACCAAGATCAAGGGCGCCGTCACGAGGTTGTAGCTGCTCCCTGCACCAACGTCCCCACTCTCGGAATTGGAGCTTCTGATGAGCCCCGGCCCGATGGTATAGTGTCCTGCAGCTCCCTCACAGCAAGCTTCGCGGAACGCCCCGCGACAGACACTGCCAGAATTCTCAAGGCGGGCTTCGCGGTCCAGGCCTCAGACTCCGCGTCTGGACCACCCAACTCACGACATTCCTTGACAGAGACGAAGACCACCACTGAGCAACTGAAGCCAGTGCCGTGGACCCAAGGCTCATCATCAGTCGGGCACGTGGAGAGTCCGCTTCCTGTAATGCTTGACACTCGTGCTGTCCAGAAGCCGAACGAGCCCATGACAGCAGATGATCACCTTGCACTGAGTGGGAACCAAACGGCAGACACAAGAGGACTGTCAGTACAGCCCGTGTGTGCTGGTGGCTTCATTGCTGGCTTCCGAAGCCATATCTCCACAACCACGACTCCTCATACGACGGTTACACCCTCTCTCAGACCACCAGAATGCTCGGCAGCTCAGCAGGAGAAGTCGCGGCGAACACAACACCGACCACCGCGGCATAGTCAGTGCCGTCCGCCAGAATTATGTTTGGCACCGCAACCCAAGTCACTGCGTGGCCGAGATCGGCCACAGCGATGCAGACAGTCTCGTCCTCCAGATCCACTTCTGGCAGATCATCTAACCGAATCGCAGCGTGGCCGGGAGAGACCACCGCGATGCAGTCAGTGCCGTCCACCAGAGGCGCCATCGGCAATGCGCTAAGCCAAGCCCCAGCGTTGCATCGACCAAACACAGTGACACCACCAGCATCGGCCACCAGAGACACTGTCGGCGGCTGCGCTCATTCGCAGTCATGGCCGAGTGTGATGACGATGAGCGCCAGCGGAGCTTGGGCCTCGTGCTCAACCAGCACGAAGAAGAGAAGGACGACGATTCAGAATAAGAACAGCCGGTCCAGGAACGGGCGTTGTCTCTTGATTCTCTTACAATATATATATATATATATATATATATATATATATATATATATATATATATATATATATATATATATATATATATATATATATAAGTCTAGAAGGTCTTCCCGGATTCGGTAGTATTATAGGTGCGCAAGTGAAGTGGACGAACGAACGAAACACGATGCTTTATTGCCAACGTTGCGGCCAGGGTCCGGCCTTCGTCAGGTGTATGCCCTGACGAAGGCCAGACCCCGGCCGCAACGTTGGCAATAAAGCATCGTTTTTCGTTCGTTCGTCCACTTCACTTGTGCACACACACACACACACACATATATATATATATATATATATATATATATATATATATATATATATATATATATATATATATATATATATATATATATATATATGTATGTGTGTGTGTGTGTGTGTGTGTGTGTAGATAAATAGATAGATAGCTCTTAACCATTAAACATCGACCACAGAACGTGTTCGAGTAATGTGATTGCTCGGATATGATGTGGGAGGCAGGAAGTGCTGCTTTACCTGCCACAGAGACCGATGGCCAAGGCACATCTTGTGTGGGCTTTAAGGCATGGCCACTAACAATGTGTTGTTTGCGCCATTCTCCATCGTGTCCGAGTTGAGGCACTTGCGGTGGACTTGGGGCTGTCATATATGGTACACAGAGGAAACATAGTGAGAACTAAGACAAATTTCTTCTGTGATTACGTCAAGCTGTCTCCAAATACATTCTACGTAAGTTCCATTCCTTGAGCAGCCAGTCGGCATTCTATTCGCCCTGTATGGATGGATGGATGCTATGGGCTCCCCCTTTATAACGGGACGGGGATATGTGCCCCACCATGCTCGACAAAAAGAAAAAAAATCCACGTGGGTGAAGCACGGGGATCGTTCGGTAACCGTGAATCGTTTCTCGCACACACATAGGTTTCGACTATAGCAACGGTTTTCTAACCACATGAGAGCGGACAGTGAGCGTCGACGACAAAGCTAGGTCTAAGGTCCATAATCTCTACGTTGGAATGGCCGACTAGTAGGAAGGGTTTATGCATCTAGGTGTTTTATATTGTTCGCGAAGCTCCTTAGGGCATAGGCTAGTCCGGCGTCCTGCGTCGTTGTCGTAGTAGCCACCCCTGTGCGATGACGATGACGCTGCCATCACGGCACAGCACATGGAATGTACCCACTATGCGTCATAATGATGACGCTGCGTCCCGTATTCTCGGCATGCTCTGCGAGTGCATTTGTCACTGTGTGGCCCTTGGCGACTTCATTCCTGTGCTGCTTCAGACGTCTGCAGAAATTTCCACTCTCGCCAATGTACACATTCGCAGTCGGCGCATGGGATCTTGTAGATCACACCAGGAAAGCGTCGTCGAGGGAGAGGATCCTTCACATTTAGCAAGTCAGCCTTAAGCTTGCTTGCTGGCACATGTGCGACCTGCACACCCCGTTTTCTAAACACGCGGGCTAGGGCTTCGCTTGCATCTCGAGTGTGTGGAATCGCTGAGCGCTTGTGTGTTGACACTGTGTTATGAACGGCTTGATTTTTTGGCTGCTGGTTATGCATGACGGATTTAGTTGTTTTCCTAATAAAATTCTTGGGGTATCCATTCCTGATCAGGTCATTTTCAATGGTCCGGAGCTCCTCCTGCAGGCTTCTTGCATCGGAACAGGTGCGAATGGCTCGTTGAACTAAAGACCGAGTCACTGAGCGTTTGTGGGCTATCGGATGGACTGAATCATAGTCGAGGTATCTACCGGAGTGCGTTGGTTTTCGGTACACAGTGAAGCGAGGCCTGTGGGAGCACGTTTTACAATTGCGTCCAAGAAAGGGAGGCAACCGTCTTTCTCTTCATCCACAATAAACTTGATGGAAGGCTCGACGCCATTTAGGCAGTCAAGGAAAGGTTGGGCGTCTTTCTTCTTTATCACGCAGAAGCAGTCATCGACGTATCTCACAAAAACCCTAGGTCTCGCCTGAAATGCTTCCAATGCGTTGTGTTCACTTGCTTCCCGTGGGATACTCGCAGTTGTGACTGATATCGATGCCCCCCATTGCGGTACCAAAAACCTTGCCTGTAGAATTCACCCTTGTACGAGAAGTAAGTGTTGGACAGGCAAAACCGTAACAAGGTGCAGAGCTCAGTGAGGTCGAACGGTGTGCGATCCGCCAATGTCGAGTCCTTGTGAAGCAACTGTCTGGAAGTGTCTACAGCAAGGTCGACGGCAACACTTGTGAAGAGGGAGCGGACGTCAAAAGAAACCAGTACTTCGTCGGCGTCCACAGTGATACTCTTCATTTTGCTTATGAAGTCATTGGTGTTCCGGAGGTTAGTTTCAGTATTGCCTGCCAGGGGAGCCAGGATGCCGTGAAGATACTTTGAGAGGCTGTAAAGGGGTGACCTAGTGAAATATACTATGTGTCTGAGAGGCGTCCAGCTTTTGTGAATCTTCGGTAAGCCGTAGATCGCTGGAGCAGAACCATTGGTACACAGCCGTTGGTAGTACAGCCTTTTCGCTGATGCAGGAAGTGTCTGAAAAATACCAGAAAACATCTTTTGCAAGGCTCCTTACACTTTCGAGGTAGGATCCCTGTCAATATTGGCGTACGTTGTGCAGTCCCCCACTATCTCCCCCCATCTTCGACTCATGTGCCGACCGGTCAAGCACTATTGTCACGTTGCCTTTGTCGGCAGGAAGGACGGCTATCTTCTTGTTTTCGTGCAATGACTTTCGTGTTAGATAAAAGTTCAGTTGTAAGTCAGCGCTTGTCTATATTGCTTCTTTTGTATGTCCCTGTGTGAATATTGCGCTGTTCCTATTTCATAAGATTTGACCGCTTTTTGGTCGTCGTCCGCGAGGACTTGCTGGCAGCCAGACTTGCGAATCCTCGATAGTATTCCTACTGCTCTCGTAAGGACTTCGTCTCGTTCATTCTCTTCAAGTAGACCAATAGCGTTTTCGACAGCGCACACGACCTTGTGCGTGTCCGGTTGCTTTGCTTGGTTGAAGTTGAGACCATGGCTTGAAACTTGGCATTCCGCAGAAGTTAGCTCGTACGAAGACAAGTTCCTGACCTCGAACTTGGGTCATGTGGGTTTCCTGCGTTTTTCCAGCAAGGCACTCAGTTTGCGCTCTTGTCACGTTTCCTGCTCTTCCGTTCTTCATCGCGATGCTTGGTTCGCAACGAGATGTATTAAATGCGAAGCATTTCTTTGCGTACTGTAAGCACTTTTGCGTTTCTATCTATCTATCTATCTATCTATCTATCTATCTATCTATCTATCTATCTATCTATCTATCTATCTATCTATCTATCTATCTATCTATCTATCTATCTATCTATCTATCTATCTAGCCGCCTACGTCTGGGTGCTCTCGTCACCGCCTCCTTTAACTTGGGGTATACCACAATTTGTATGCAAGGCTAAGAGATATTGACGAATATGTCTGGCTGGTCATGACATGAATAACGTGAAAATCCTGTCGTATACGTCGTCAAACCCTTTTCTGCAGACACGTGTGGCACATACCCGTATGCCACGGGCCGCGGTATGCAGGTATGCGCCACAGGTGTTTGACAATTTATGTCTATCCAGGAGCGGCGAGGACAGACATCAGTAATTTAAAAGCGAGAGCGTTAAGAAAAACTGACGTCGGTAGCGCTGAGCTGACGAATGCAAATAATAAACATCAGGGTCCCAGCAGGAATCGAACCCAAGCAATCTGCGTGGCAATCAAGTATTCTACCACAGAGCCACGCCAGGTCTCGGAACTGCTTTGGAAAAAGACCATATGCAGGCGTAATGTTGGTGAAACGTCAATTGTGGTTTTAGAGATGGCTATCTAATTTTATAAACATTACCTATGTACTCCTATGAGGCAGGCGTCATGTCGGGTTAACGTCAATTGTATACTTAAGCGCCATCCACTGTAGTTGGTCCACGAAGCACTATCTAGGGCTACCATCCTCTTTTGGAAAGCTTTGATGAAGCGCAAAACGACACACGGACACAGGAAGGCACATATGGACACTACACAGCGCTACTAGCAACAACACTACACAGCGCTACTAGCAACAACATGTTTATTACATGTTGTTGCTAGTAGCGCTGTGTAGTGTCCATATGTGCCTTCCTGTGTCCGTGTGTCGTTTTGCGCTTCATCAAAGCTTTCCAAATGAATTACCAACAAGCCCACATTGCAACCCTCGTCTACCATCCTCGCAAACACAAGTGTTATACATATCATATTACCGCTTCTGGTGTAGGTAATACCCATGTTTCTGTTGGCATCGTTACGCAACTCTAAACAACTGGTTATATGAAACATATGCGTCTGTTCAACATATGTCTGTACGTACAACATTTGCACATATCTTTAACGTCATTTCGCAACGTTTCGCTCAATAAGAAACTTGCAACCCAGTCACCTTGCCTCCGCATGCTTCGCATAACATTGATTCCCATGGTACTTGGGATCTGCCAAATTTTTTCAGGGAGCAATTCAGGCATGATTAATTCCAGCTGACATGCTGTAAAAAATATCTTAGGTCTCAGGACGCTTCACGGTGTGTTTGTAGTCTTCTATCTGTGCTTGAAGAAGCTGCCGTTCTGCTTTCGAAATCGCTTGATGGCTGAACGCCGATTTCACGGGGTGCTTTAGCTGCAAAGATTTCAGGATGAGTTGCTTAAACTTACAGGTTAGGTTGAAACGCTGGTAAGTCTCAGCAACTCATCCCGAAATCTCTGCAGCTAAAGCAGTGGAAATTTCTGCAGACGTCTGAAGCAGCACAGGAATGACGTCGCCAAGGGCCACACAGTGACAAATGCACTCGCAGAGCATGCCGAGAAGACGGGCCACGAGATAAGCTGGGACAACGCACGCATCATGGCCACGCAGAAGAATTTCACAACGAGACTTAACCTCGAATCACTAATAATTCAGGCAACGAGTAACACAATGAATAGATCATCTGGCACACTAAACCACCTGCACTCCCGGACTTTGCGTCATGCGCTCAATGCTACTTAAGGACCTGCTGCTCAGCCGTCATTCCATTGTGAACAAGGGATCTGTATGGATCCAGAAACGCCATTTTATTTGTTTTGACATTGGTCAGCATAGGTCGGCAAACTCACTCATGAGTCGACTGACTCAGAATCATCCAGACTCAAATCGAGCCCTGAGTCTGAGTGAGTCCGAGTGAGTCCGATTGAGAAAAATTTCAGTGAGTCCGAGTACGAGTGAGTCCGGTTGAGGAAAATTTTGATGAGTGTGAGTTCGAGTGAGACCTAAGGGACGAGGTATGTTTCACATCTCCACATTGTTTTGTCGACCTCTCGTCCTATCTACTCAACTTCAGCATTACTATCACCGTTATGTCGGCTCACGTTTATATTAACTATGTCTACTCACACATCAATGCAGTAGCGTTCATAGGCCAGCTCGATATCAATTGAACAGATGCGTGAGTTACGGAAGGGGGGGAGGTTTCTTGACCTTCCCCCCATTTTCTTTCAAACGACGGCCTTGTAAAAAACACCTCGTGTGAGTCATCACTTTCTATAACAATGTTCTTGGTGGATTTCAACCACTGATAGCTCGTATTTAAACATACGTGATCAAAAGTGCCAAGTAAGGCACCGATTATGTGAGATATCGATGTTAAAAAGCATTGACGCCTTAGACGAAACAGCTAATAGCCCGCTTACGGACTCATGAGTCGACTCACTCAGTCTTACTCAGACTGAGATAGAGCCGTGAGTCTGAGCAATGCCTCCTCTATTTTTTTTTCAATGCCAGTGCAAACGCTCGCTCCTCAATGGGAGCCGTCGGTCCGCTTTAGTGCAGGGAGTGGTCGTGATGCGAGGGCTGCTTGCGTCACACGTGCGTCCGAGCTCTTCCCCACGTAGATGCGATAGACGCGTTTTCCCTCTCCAATATCATGCGTCTGTCAGATTTATTCCTTCGTGCTCCCTCTTTGTAGCTCGAAGCAATGCCGCCGCCGCCTCAAAGCGCTCGTGTGGCACCTCTTAAAGGCATAGCATCCACTGCAGCGTCACAGTGACGCGTCCCCATTGGTTGCCCGCATAGCTCCACGAACGGAGACGCGCTATCTCAAACCGCCGTGTCTCTTACAGAGCCAGCGTGACCGCCAACATAGATAACAGGAGGGATGTAAGACGCCGCCCCGCGGATGTGTACACAACTGAACAAAAGATTACTTCATATGATTTCCGTCGTGAGGCACCACATGAAGGGTGCTCTCCCCCATGACCGCAAAGCACACGCGGAGGCTAGGTGATGGGCGAGAGTAGGAAAGGGCTAGAGGAGAGGGTGGTGAACGGCTGGAACGGGCGCATTTGGCTGGCATTGATAAAATGGAGGAGGCGTTGGTCTGAGTCTGAGTGAGTCAGCGAGTCAAAGTGAGTAATATTGTGGTGAGTCTGAGTCCGAGTGAGTCCGAATGAAGAAAATTTTAGTGAGTCTGAGTTCGAGTGTGTCCGGTTGAGGAAAACATCGGTGAGTGTGAGTCCGAGGGAGCCCTGAGGGCGAGGTATGTTTCATGAGTGATTCTCAGTGAGCATTAAATTTTTTACGGACCTATGTTGGTCAGTGACCTGTTTTTTCAACAATGCCTTTACCTGACCAGACGGTGTTCCGTTGAGCTCTCGACTAAGTGACACTCTATAAACGCAAATGCACACGCTCAAAATCACACTAATATTGCCAACGTGACAATGGTATTAGTACGCAAGGTCTCACCATCGTTTGAAAGCCCATATACAACAAGTGGCAACCATAATGGAATAGAAAATCTTTATTATAAAGCTCCTTCAGGGCGTGAACTGCAAACCAGCTCCGTGTTTCCTGTTTCGAATTTAAGGATATCTGTGAGAAATTCGTTTCCGCTTTGGTGCTAGCGTGTGGTCGATCCAAAATAACACAAGGGCTCAAGAGCGAGAAAGTTGGCAGCAAAAAAAGAGGGAAACGGCGTAGGTACTTCTGTACAAAGTATCTTCCCATTTCATGTTGGCCACTGCATTCAGACCACGCCTGAAAGCAGTGGAACCTTCTCGGGTGTTGACGAACTGTGCGATCAGATTGTACGCAAGGCGCGTGTGATAGATTGAAAGGGACACAGAGCAGAAAAACGATTTTTCTATTATCACTTAATTACTGTTTCACGATTCCAAAATCACCACGATCGTCGCGACAAGACTCTTGGTAAGCGACGCAAAAAGAAAATGCGGGTGGCGACGCCACCTTGAAATTCGCGCAGCAATAGAATAAGATGGCGTCTACTGAGGCCTACGCAGTTCCTGATCGTTAAAAATGAAGTGTATTGACCTCTGAGGTGGCTGTAGACTTAACATACCAAGTTTCAGGAAATTTTCCTTGAGCCGATGTTCCCAAATACGACGAGTACACTTTGCAATTGGTAATGTCACGCGCGGAGATTTCGGCCCGAAATCTAAAACTGGAACGTTGACCTTAATTTTCTGCAGTATTAATAAACTTATGATGGTGAAAGTAATGACATTTGTGTTGTCAGAGTACACATTCTCATTCTAAACCGATTCATCGTTTCGATTTAGTGTCCCTTTAATTTTAGAATTAACGCGAGCTCCGCTGATAGCGCACGAGCGTACTGTCGGGCATGCAGCAAAGCCAACGCGTTTCCTCGACGATCAGATTATCGACGACCGACGATTGTGCTCGTTGCCATCGTCGCACTGTGTTACTTTTTTTGCTGGGCACCGGTTCGTCCAATGAACAGTTCAAGCCATACGGGCTTGAGTTCTGCTTACTTCCCCGTCAAAACCACTTGACAGTAGATATACACACGCACACTAGACGATAAAGAGAAGAGGAGGGCAAGTACACGCACGCACCTTGAAAGCATGGCAATATGTCCCTAGGGTTGGCTTTCCCAGCAACTGACCCTTATTAGGAGAAAGCCAGCTTTACAGGGACAACTTAGTACAGTCCCACACATGCACCAATAATCAATCAATCAAACGTTTATTTAATGTGCCCAGGAACAACCGTGAGGTCTTTGTACTGGCGCACAGAAAAAAAAAAACAAAAACAAAGCAAGCATTCTTAATAAAATATCAGGGATAAAAAACGTTATAAAATTGCACATATACAACTATGCGCAGGCAGAAGAAAAAAAATGTCAACAGTGTACGAGACTATGTAAGTACAGTGCAAAGCTCGGAGCAGAACAACGACTGGGAGCTGTGAAAAACATCGAGCTCCAAAAAGTAAGCATTGTAAAGACGTTGTATCCTGCCAATGGTCGAATGTTCACAGAGGCAGGCGGTTACATGAAAAGGTCTATTCTCTCTGGTGAGCTTACGTGGAATGCGGAAATTAAGACAGTTGAGCAGTGCAGGGCAGGATATGATACCATGCACAAGCTTGTAAAGAAACAACAGATCAGCGCGATTTCGTCGGCAGCAAAGTGATGGCAATGATAATAATCCAGCAGCGTTAGAACGAGATCCAGAGTCATTTCTAGCGAAACGATGGTTGTAAATGCTTAGAAATTTTTTCTGGACTCGCTCAATGGCGTTGCTGCTGGAATTAGGAATGCCATTCCAGATCACAGATGCATATTCAAGTTGAGGAAGACATAGCGCAGTGTACAATTTTCGGAAGGGCACAGGAGAACGGAATTCTCTAGACATTCTGCAAACACAGCCTAGGGTGCGAAGACCCCGCAAAGCAACACGCTTAGCGTGAGCAGAAAAGTGTAAGGTGCTATCAAAAAGAACACCTAGATCATTGATCTCACATACCTTACACAACGACACAGAATTGACAGAATATAAAAATGGCACACTAGATGTTTTTCGAGTGAAACTCATTACCTTGGTTTTTGAAATATTAAGGGAGAGGTTATTGCTCCTGCACCATTCAGAAAAAGAACACAAATCAGATTGCAGCAAGCGACAATCGATAACTGAATGAATTTCCTTAAATATCTTTATGTCATCGGCATACAAAAGGAAAGAAGAATTCCGAATGACAGAAGAAACATCATTAACATAAATTAAAAAGAGGAGTGGGCCCAGTACCGACCCTTGAGGAACCCCACTAGTAGCTTCATACAAAGAGGACGTTTGACCATTAACGGCAACATAACATGATCTATCAAGAAGATAGCTATGGAGGAGATTCACAATTGAAGAATCAACATCAAAGTGTGCAAGTTTATCCACAAGCAGCGAATGGCTGACAACATCAAAAGCTTTGCTAAGGTCACAGTAAATAGCGTCAACCTGTCCTCTCTGCGAAATAGGCGTGGAGACTTGCATCATGAAACTGGCAAGATTAGTGACAGTTGAGCGGCCAGCGAGAAACCCATGCTGATTCACAATCAATGAATTTTTTTACATCAAAAGACAATATTTTGTGAAGAGCAAGCTCAAATATTTTTGATGCGGCACAAAGAAGGGAAATAGGGCGGTAGTTCGAGACGTCACTTTTACAGCCAGACTTAAACACTGGGAAAACACGAGCAGTTTTCCACATGCTAGGAAAAGTTGAAGCATGCAGACACTTATTAAATATGGTAGTCAATACAGGTACAAGTATACTGCCATAGGCTTTTAGTATGGCAGAGGGGATGCCATCTGGGCCAGCTGAAAAGGATGGTTTCAAGCGCTTAACGCATTCTGAAATGGAGTCTTCATCTAGTGACACAGCATCAGCTGTGCCAACTGCCTTAACCTGTCGACCGTTACTAGCTACAGAGGTTGGAGACTTATAAACAGATGAAAAATGCATGGCAAAACAGTCAGCAACGGCTTGAACTTCTACTCCATTTGGGTCCAGTATCCTGAAGGACTCGCCACTTTTGCTCGACCGTTTGCGCACATACTTCCAAAATTCAGCCGGTCTGTCAGACGCGCTTTTTTCTAAAAATGAAATATATAGACTGTGATCCCGTTTATAAAGGCGTTTACAAAGAGTACGAAAACGACAGAATTCTTCCTTCAAATGAGTTGATGGAGAACGTTTATACTTCCTGTGTGCACGATCTTTATGTTTCAGTGCACTTATAAGTTCTGATGAGAACCAGGAGGGATATTTGCAATGATTAGGTGTATACTGGGGAATGAACTTGCGCATGCTGGTCAAGATAAGTTCCGTAAACTGATCGACTTGATCATCAACATTGGGCTTGTCGGTTACCAGTAACCAATCTGTGGTGGACAAGTCATAGTACAAGCCAACGTAGTCACCTCGCTTAAAGGCAAATCTGGGCGTTTTGTCGATTTTTCTGGGAAAGCTTGGTTTTTCTGGTGAAATACAGAGTGTTAGTTTGAGTGGTGGGACGTTACCATAGACGTTATCTAAGACGTTACCATAGGAATTGGGAATACTATTGTGCTGCTGTAGGGAATTAAAAGCGAGAAAATCTAACAATACGCTGCATTTGTTCTTTAAGAAATGATGATAATGAGAAAAATGAAGTGTGGTCCAGTCAATTCCAGGTGTGTTAAAATCGCCAAGTACAAGAATTTTGTGCTTCTTATGTGAAATTACCACATTTTCAATAGAAGAGATGATCTGATTAAAAGCAATTGGTGAAACGCTAGGCGATACATAGAAACAACCAATCAACAACTTTTCACAGTGCTCAAGACTAATTTCGATCCAGATTGATTCAGGAATTGTTTCTGTGTCCTTGCGTCTAACAGATCTTAGAGAACTGTCTATAGCCATCAATACACCACCACCTTTTTGTTTAGTTGCACAGAAGTTCCGATCACTGCGGAAGGTGGTGTAGTTCGACGGGAGATAGTCACAGGAAGGAATTTCATTGCACAGCCACGTTTCAGAAATCGCAATAAGGTCAAAAGAAGACGAAACAACATTAGCAAAGAATTCGCGCGTCTTAGTGCGAAGACAACGAGCGTTCTGATAAAATATATCCAAATTACACGGCACCGTTGCTTACGGGTGCGCACTCTGAGGGATGGAGCATGTCTTCGTGGAGAATCCCACGGAATGGTTTGAAAATGCAACCGCACGGCCACATTGACGGGTCATTCAGACCCGTCATAATAATAATAATAATAATAATAATAATAATAATAATAATAATAATAATAATAATAATAATAATAATAATAATAATAATAATAATAAAACACCTCCTTTATTTCCATCAATGATGGACGAGACTGCGGGTAAAAGTCGCTTGAAACACAAGCAACTTGACAGAGGCCCGCAGCCACCTCTGCAATGCAGGCAGCGGTAACACACATGTTCAGAAAAGAAAAAAAAATCATGCAGAACACATATTCAGAATACAAACTGTCCAAAAGAATTAATACAAATTCATACAATAAAAGCAGTCGCATCAGCAGCAAGAAATGAAGAAAGCAAGACATTATTCTTGCTTACAATGTGAGCATGGATTGATGAAATGTTCGCGCATTGTTCGTGCAGAGGTTATTGGTATATCAATCTCCATTTTATGAGACGAGGGATTGGTAGGGTGTAGGATATTCGCTGCATAGAATAATTTGCTCGCGCAGTGACCACCTTCCGCTGTTCTGTGTGACGAGTATCATATGAATGCGTGTTTTTGCAAGATTAAATAACTCATGGAAACACTTTGTCTTGTTTTAGTTCTCGTTTGAAAGCTAGATTTCACTTATAATTATAAATGTTATGAACACACGGATTATATTTGCTTTCAAAAATAAATCTGAAGTGTGGGAATGCTATGGTACATTAAAGAGTGATCGTACAAACTTTTTCTGGAGTATATGAAGTCTTTCAAGATTTGTATACGTCGTCGTACCCCATACAAAAAAAAAAAAGAACAATAGTATAAGGAAGAGAAAAAGAGTGCGTTGTAAACAAGAAGCTTTATTTTAAAGCTACCATAGGTATGAATAATTACTTCATTACATTCGTTTTATTTTATTCGCTTGCTGTTTTTTCCTTAGTTGCCAATCTTTGTTCTAAATGTTTATACATGTTTTAACAGGAGGTCCCCCTGACAGTTTTTTTACTTTGGGACCTCCTTCTGTATTATACCAATTTTCTATTTGTATTGTATTGTATTGAATATATTGAATATTGAATAAACCGTTTGAACCGTTAAAAAGGTAATATAGATCTGTGACGCGCCATCATACCGACCACACGAGATAACTTACCTTAAACTGATTCAATCCCAAAGCATATTTTGTGTAAAGGTAACTCCCAGTATTTTCACACTACCTGTTATTTCGATTCTTTCACGTGCATAAAAAAGGGTGGCGTGATTGCATCTTATCTGCTTAGATTTTGGTCTGAAAATCACTATAAATTTTGAGGCCTCATCAAACGCAAAATTTGACCGTCGGCACCGCGGCATCGGGGACGAGTGATGCAAGAAATCATCACCACGTGATGACGTCACCATATGACGTTACGATGACGTCACAGAACGCCAAAATTTGTGACGTCACAGCAACGCCACTTGACGCAACGTGACATGATACCGCCATCACGTCGCATCATAGCTGGTCAAAGGGTAGTCCAATCACGGAGGCAACGCAAAACCAGGTGAGGTGCCTGCGATCTTGGAGGCAGCGCGAAACCCCGTTAGGTGCAGTAAGCTTTCGAAGGGTGGCGGAGCAGCATCGGGTGAGAGGAAAAAGAAGACGGCTTTCGCCTTCCGGTCGTCAAGTGCATAAGGGACCCCTGTCAGTTTTCTCTTGCCACGTGCGTGCCGACCAGTGTTGTACACGTTCCTCTAAAACAGGAACGAAAGCTCGTTCCTCGTTCCTTGACGGAACGAGTTCCCGTTACAAGTTCCTCAAATTCAAAAGGAACTCGTTACAGTTACATTTCCAAAATTGGAACGTGTCGTTACATTAACGTTACAATTCACTTTTTAATAAATAGTATATGGTGTCGAAGAATCCTGAGGCAAAATAAAGGGAGCAATTTAAAGCTCCCATCGAGGTACATATATCAAATGAATTTAACATTGCCGACAGCAAGTTATACATAAGTAAAGAAATCTAAATAAACGCTCCTAGACAAATTTTTTCGAGAACACCGGCCTTACTACATACATGTAACTGCAAACTGCAACTTTCGTGCTCGTCTATTTCAAGTCCAACACTTGTGGCACTTTTCAACGTCGGTCTTCAAAGGCGCAGTCAGGATACTGCACTTCACATATTCAAATATAAATCTTCACCAATGCGTCTGTCTAACTGAATTTCTTGCACAGGAAATCACATCGAAAGGGACAACATGCGTTTAATGAGTGCTGATTCAATATTTCAGTGTGAGCAGAAAATAATGTTCAGGATACACATGTGCGCCGTAGTAAAGTCCCCGGTTCACAGTCAGCGAACATATTTCTGTATATTTCGTCCTCTGTCTTTCTATCTTTTGCTCTCTTTCTTGCCTTTCGTTCTCTTATTTTTTCTCTTTCTCTTTCTTTATATATTTTTCGCTATCTCTCTCTCTCTGTCTCTCTATACTCGTTTTCCCCTCCTCCTTTCACTCGTCCTCACCATCACTTCTCCTTCCCACCCCCCTTGATATACTGTACTATACAAAGATATGCTATACTCTTCTAGCGTGCGCGCATGTTGCAGAAAGACGCATAGCCAGTAATTTCCTCAACATCCTACTTCATTAGTATATGGTCACTAAGCTAAGAGATGTATACGAGCAAATGTAAAGTCAGCCAGAATGGTATATTACATTGGTGAGGTGTTTATCCTTACCACCGTTCTAGTGTAGAATGGGAAATGGCAGTTATTTGATGTATTCGCTCTAGAGATGAATGCGAATTATTCATTACTATGTGTTTATCGTTGGGTCGCGATATGAGCAAAATTAACATATTAGTTCCCTGTCTGTATTGAATTGCTTCAAAGTGTCATGCCTATGTTAAATAAATACCAGGAAAGAAAAAAATATAGATAGCCGAGTGGTTACGACGCTCGCCTTCAGATCGTGGATAGGCGGTGTCGAATCTCGCCTCGCCGAAAACTTTTTGCAGCCAAGAATTTATCTCTTTCTCTATATCCCTTCATCTCCCTCTTTCTGTACTCGTTATCTCGCCCGGTCAGAGTTATTGCGACCCGCACCGGACAAATCAGCGCCCGTGTTCTGGGAGCGAAGCAGAAGAGGACGGCGATGACGAAGAGAGTGCGTGCCCGTTCATGATGATGATAATTTTCTTTCTATGACACATGGAAACCTCGAGAATTATCTAATTAGACCTTTCTTTTCAGTTTATAGCACTTGCCAATAAGCTGCATAAGCTTGTCAATAGATACCATTAACTGAAACCTGAGAGTGTAAAAAATCAACTGTTCCGTCCGCACGTGGTCAGTCTCGGCGTCTTTCGCTTCCCTGCGCCGCCGGCGGGCGCTTTGAAGTAAAAACCAGGATGCATCGTAGTCACGTGATAGGCGAGTGCGACATTTTCGCGCCTCACATGGTGGCCCATCCGCCCTGTTCTGCATGATGTGCTGCGTGCGTGCGCCTGTTGAATGCCGTGGAACGTTTACAGAAGGAACGCCGTTCCCTCTACCGTTCCTGCTTAAACGTAACGAGTTACCGTTACAGTTCCACCGATTATGAATGGAACGGTGGCGTTCCTCCGTTCCTGCCAAAAGGAACTAGTTCCTGGAACGTCGTTCCTTGGAACGCCGTTCCGTACAATACTGGTGCCGACAGATAAGATTTTGCGAAATGAGTAAATATGATTTGCTCGGACTTGCTTATGAAGGCATACAATCCTTGCGGAACACACCAATTTTATAGCGCACACGACTGCACCGACTGCACCCGTCTCATCGACTTCGGCCTCCGTCCGGACTCTCTCGACTCGAGACAACGTTGTTTTGCCGACTGTGACTTGGTTTCGATTTCACCAAATCCTTCGCCTTCCGAATCGGCATGGAAGACAGTGCTGCTTGCGACCGATGCGGCAGCGACAAAACGATAGACCGCTTTCTTTCTCGCTGTCCTCGCTACACCGCGCGCACAGACTGCCGCTGTGTTGGCCCGCCTCGACGACAGACCCCTGTCGGAACAGTCAGTGCTGCAATGCCGACACGCACTGTCTTCGCACCTGAAATCAATTAAGGCCTCACTGATCTTATCGCCTGGCAGTGGCCTCCCATTGAATCGGCTATAGTACTCCCGCGTACACCTTCCTTTTGTTTATTTGTTTTCATTTTTGCACCTCTGATTTTCTCTCCGCTTTCCTCTCCATCTTTCTTTCCCTCTCCGCTTAGTGTAGGGTAGCAAACCGGATGTTACAATTCTAGTTGACCTCCCTGCTATTCTCTCATTTTATTATATCTCTCTTATATATATGATTTTCAGCTTAATATTTTTACCTAGTTGAATAAATTTGGAGCACTGAATATTACAAACCATTTGAGACTAATTGCAGATAATTCAGTCTAAAGACAATTTAGCTGTAAATGCGCGAAGACAGTTGATTAAGATTAGAGTATTTTGATTTGTATGGTGTGCTATAATATTCTTCTGTATATTTATTATTATGTGTTTTGTATAATTCAATATGATATTTTATGCATGTTATTGCTGCCCTTATATATTATTTGTCCTTTTATGATTAATTACCAGCCTACGTTCACATTCGTAACTCTATTCCAAAGACAACTGTCTTCGTTGCGAAGATCAGAAGCTGCGATGTAGACGTTCTAAATGTAATTATATAAATTTCTCTTTCATTTCTGTATAATCGTATGGCGTGCATAAGCAGGGAAAAGCTAACCTGTATTGTTTGATATTTTGTTTCGTATGCAGCTAATTATTTTGAAATTAGCAAAGCTGTACAAAGGAGTACTTCGAGAAAGTACTGCACAAACTTTACAGTACTCATTTTACTGATTTGTGTAGTACTGCGTACTGCACAAATGAGCAAAGCTGATACAAAGGAGTACTGGCACGAAGTTTGGAAGGTGAGATTAGAGTTAAAGCAGCACAATTACCTTCCCCTATACATACCTAAACTGGCTTCATAATGTCTCGGTTCTCGTTAAGAGAGAAAGGGAGGAAGAATGAAAGAGAAAAAATGCAGCCAGCTCGGCATGGCGGGAGCTAATGAAACAGCGAAGCTGGCGGCGTGCAGTGAGGTTGAATGAAATGGCATGATGTGGGTTGAAAGAAGTGGGAATGACCAGGGGCGTAGGCAGAATTTTTTTTTCGGGAGGGGCACCTGCTTGATTTAGAGTGGGTGCCGGGCAGGCAGATGTGGCCGGGCACCATCTTGAGCTCTATATACCATGGCTAAAAAAAAATTTCAGGGGGGGGCCACGGGCCCGGTGTGCCACCCCCTGGCTACGCCACTGGGAATGACGTAGCATGATGTGGGTGACTGAAGCGGGAAGTGTGGCGGGAGCAGGAGTGGGCGTAGTGGTGAGTTGTGGGTGCAGTGGCAAGCTGTTGGAGTAGTTGGAGTGGTGGGAGGAGTGGAACATATCCGTAGTGGCGGGATTTACCCACTTTTCGTGGGTAAATCCCACCACGATCTACAGCGGTCCTCGGACATGGAAGCTCGACCAAGAACAGTTTCTCTGTTTTAATAACCAGAAACACGGAAGGCCGCCCAGCTCCGCTTAATAAAACTTTTTGTTCGGGCTAGTTGGTACATGCTTACTGAAATACAAATAGACGCAAACCTACGAGGAAGAAAATTAGAGAGAACAGAAAGGGCGTCACTCGCAACTAACTTTATTCTCAGAACATCAGCGATTTTATAGCCGTAGCAACTATGCGCGCGCACATCGCCTCACATGCTCGTCAAAAAACACTCGATAATATTGACAAGAAATGACAAAAAAAAAATTGATTAAACGAAAAAAGATTCGAAGAAATCAAACTCACCGCCACGCAGAGCAACAGAAGTGTCACTAACACATATATCTCTTTTCTTTTTAATGTAGTAGGCTTCCATGATTTCACGCGCTAATGTATCCTTACTAATGTATCTTACTTACCTAAAATTCACTATTCGCACAAGCCTAGGTAAAAGCTAAGGCGAATTTGCTGTGCAAGGATGTGGGGCTTTACAAACTCTCAAAAGTCATCAGTTCCTCAAAGCGAGCCGTGCGGTCTATGTTTTTCAGTGTAAAAACTCATAAGGTCGACATGCCATTCAGGTGTATTGTTAGCGAACAGGAATCATGGCAACAGAATGTAAGCAAATTTTTATTGAAGCATCTGAATGCGCTTGTTGTGGATGATCCTTTTGTAGTTAAGAAGCCAAGTGATGTTACGCAGTTCTTAATAGGCTTAAACGATGGTGGCCAATGCATTTTCTATTGACGTTGAAGATTTGTTTTATTCGGTTCCCCACGCAGAGTTGTTTTTAGTGGTTAGAAACTGCATTGAGCAGAATGGTGTTCTTGCCTTTCAGAGCGCTACTGGCATTTCCCTTGACAACTTTATGACGTTGCTCGAGTTTTATCTGTGCTCGACGTTCCGTGTGTCACGATAATCAGTTTTATATTCAGAGAAAAGGGATCTGCATAGGTTCATGCGTGGCGCCTGTCCTATGTAACATATTTTTAGCGGATTTTGACAGAGAAGTGGCTCAGGTTATTGACGATGCGAAGCTGAAGATTTTTAGGTATGTAGACGACTTTTTAGTCATTTTTAAAGCTAACCCTTCTTTGACAACCACTAACTCAGTGGATGAGGTTTTAGCTCTTTTTAGACAAAATGCCAAGGGACTTGTTTTCACGCATGAACTTCCTGTTGGCAGCGTGTTGCAATTTTTAGACCTGAGTCTCACTTTCTCGGATACGCACATATGTTGGGCATATTGTCCGCGTTCACGCAAGGCACTTCTACCTTTTGATGCTTCGCATTCTAAACTTGTCAAGAGGGCCGTTGCTTCCATGTGCCTGGAAGGAGCACTGGTAAAGTCTTGTCCGCATAGAATGCAGGAAAGTTTCAGTAATCAGGTCACGCGGCTGTGTTCAGCTGGCTACCCTAGTTCTGTCGTCGTCGCAGTCTCAGAAACCCTCCTTCAAAAACTGAAGGGATCGAGAAGAAACAGGCAGCCGATTGAAAAAAGGTCCATGGTTATGCCATATGTGCACAAGGTTGCTCACAACCTTAAGAATGTGGCTAACAGGTACAAGGTACCTATGGTGTTCTCGGCGCCCCGCAAGTTGGCGAGCCTGTGCCCACGAATTTCGACTGCACCGAGGCCCTCCCCGTGTGGGAAGAGGCACGCAAGGCCGTATGTCGCCTGCTCGGTTGGCGTGGTGTACGAGATCCCGCTTAGTTGCGGTAGGGTTTACGTCGGCCAGACAGGCCGGTGCATAAATGACAGAATTAGGGAGCATGAACTTTCCGTGAAAAATAAACTTTCGGCACATTTGCCGGTGCACTGTGGTTCCTGTAAGTGTGAGCCCGGGTTTTCCAGTGTTTCCGTTCTTGGAAAGAGTAAAGATACATTAGCGCGTGAAATCATGGAAGCATACTACATTAAAAAGAAAAGAGATATATGTGTTAGTGACACTTCTGTTGCTCTGCGTGGTGGTGAGTTTGATTTCTTCGAATCTTTTTTCGTTTAATCAATTTTTTTTTGTCATTTCTTGTCAATCTTATCGAGTGTTTTTTGACGAGCATGTGAGGCGATGTGCGCGCGCATAGTTGCTACGGCTATAAAATCGCTGATGTTCTGAGAATAAAGTTAGTTGCGAGTGACGCCCTTTCTGTTCTCTCTAATTTTCTTCCTCGTAGGTTTGCGTCTATTTGTATTCCAGCTCCGCTGTTGGTTCCAGCCTTGCGCCACTAAAGCAAGCTGCGCTAATCACACAATGCCAATTCTGTAAGCACGCGTCACACAATACGAATTGCGTAACGAGTGGGTCGTTGAATGCTTCCAACCCATTACAAAGGGCTCAGCCATAATTCTTCATCGTCATTAGCCACCGACTCAATCTATGGCGTAGTGGGTACCTTGCAAGCATACTTGTATTAGTAGCCCCAATACAGTTTGCAACGGCTTCTAGAAATGCCGCTCTTCCAGCTCTCGTGACTGTGCTGCGCTTTCCGCGCAGGCCTGGCAATTTTTCGTATGCCCAGTCTTAAAGGGACTTTGCAACACTTCTTTCAGTATGGTCAGAAAACGCTGCCGATCGGTAGTCGAGGCTCCAGAGAACACGCGAGCCAAACCTGGCATTTACAAATAATTCTCAAAGTCAGCTAAAAATCGTTCCCTCTTCTCTCCAACAAGTGATGCTGTATACCCGAATGACCGCGCCATATACCCAAATTCACGGCCATTGGCCGATTTCGGCATCGTGAGCAGCAGAGTTACCGAGGCCGCCGCAGGAGGCCGCCACGAGCCCACGGGTGCGCTCACGATCACGCTGAAAGTAAGCCGCGCGTTCGAAGAAAAAAGTGCGCTGTAACTTCTTTACAGCGTGCCATCCCTGTCTGCTTATCTTCCAGCGCGCTCGTGGGGACGAGAGAAAGCAATTACAGCGAGAGACAAAAATCTAACTCCGCTCATACTAGACGGATCCGAAAAATTCTTGCGGCGTTCAACTTGTGAGGCAATAAACTCCTTTAATGAAGCCATTTTATGGTTGTTTGGAAAAGTGTTGCAGGGCCCCTTCAACATGAATACGTACCAACTAGCTCATGCTCTGTTATTCTAGTTTTTGCACATAACGACTCCACAAGAATTTTAACGAATCTACAGAGCACATATGGTTCATCACCAGACCACGCACCCTTTGGTGCTAAAAAAGCACTCGAAGTAGCATTATGGTTTGGAGATAAAAAAAAAAGGCAGAGGCCAGCGAGTTCATGAAAAATATGCACATTTTATTGGCTTTCCAGATGTATATGGAAATAACTCCGAGATTATAACAGTCTCCGTTTCCGCGCAGCACTCAACCAACACACGAGTGCGGGGATCCAGAAAACACTCGCTTCAGTCCAAAACAAACACCAACGTCACACACCTTTGTTGTTTTTGTCGCGAGTACGCGCATTTTTTGCACAACAGGCACAGGCTTTCTCTTTTTGTTTTTCTTCGTAACAGCGGGGAAAAGGAGCGTGGAACAAGGTTGATAATGTACAGAACATATACACATAGCACGGCGATGATTTGTTATCACATTTCGATAAGATGAACGAAAACGAGGGAGCGAGGATCGAGGGATGATGAACAGCTCCGGCGTTGTTTTGGCAGTCAGAGAGCGAAGTGGCAATCCAATGATAAAAGACTGCAGTTGCCTCGAAAACACAGGAAATGGCGTAACAATTGGGAAAGGAGGTCGGTTGCCCTTGACATCGACTTTCCTTAATCGGGAAGAAGGTGTTGCTGCGTCTTACTCTCTCCTGAAACTGCGGAAGCACCTACTCACTGAGGCGACCGAGATGACTCTTTATGAACGCTGCTACTTACGCAAAAAAAAAAAGCACGCTTTTCTCGCAAGAAGGGGTTAAAGGGAATCACGACAGCTTTGTGAATTTAATACTAAAAGACACGTGATTCAACTATCGTAGAGGCGTTAACAAAAATGTAAACACGTTCCGAAGCTCTATACCTATGGACACCTATATATCGATGCTGCCACGTTTGGTCCCACACGTTTTTGCTAGCCTCAAGCATCGTTCGCCACAGTACGCACAGCGTTAAAGTTCCTATTTCTAAATCATTCCACGCGACTTAAGCTAAGAGTCATCAATGAAATTACTAAACAATGCGATCAGTGTATGTGGTCTGTGCTTTTTCCTTGTTTTCAGGGTTTAATGAAAGCGTCTAGTCCACAGAGAAGAGAAATAAAGAAAATGAAAGGGTTATACAGGAAGCACCATTCTTGTCTGTCATGTAACGTCCGGCTACAGACGACACAGGCTCGGCATTAAAGCTACGCACATGCGGATACGACGCTATTAGCTTTTTCCTTCTATTACACATACGCGGTTTTGGCACGAGTCCTGACAAGACGGCGTCGCATCGCATGCATGCACCAACGGACCTAGCGTTTGCACGCGACAATCCCGTGTCACCTCGATCCATGCGTTGCCAGAGAACTAAGCTTTTTGCACAAACCACACGAAAAGCATTTCAGGCGTACGTCTGGCGTCGCGTCGGTCGCCGACACAGCGCTTACACGCTGAATGCACCGTGTTTTTGACCCAGACATGTTTAGGGATTTCAAGGTTAAGCCTCAAGGTTACGGATTTCAAGTTTAAGTATTTCGGTCGCCGTTGGTGTCGTAAGGCGCGAACTGAACGCTGGGACGCCGAACGTACGTCAGAAATGACGTTCCATTACCTCGGTCGCCTGGCAAGTAGATGTGCTTCCGACAGGTGGCGCCTAAGCAACCAAACAGCTCTGCTCGTCGTGTCTAATAGCATGGGACGTAATGGGTTTCGCACTTTAGTGTCTTTAACAAACAATAACTAGCAACACTGATTCAGCCCACAACACTCCCACAAACACGTGTTCAACAAGGATTGGCCCCCCACACAAGACTGGGTTGTCGTACCAGAAGCCACCGCGCGCAGCCTCATTAGCCGTCACACTGAGGCGATATCAAAAGCGAGCCTGCCGCGGATGTCTGAGAGATTTGGGGAAATAACAAACTTCTTTGTTGTTTTATTTTTTGTTATCCTTGCAAACGACATGCATATCTTGGTTCCACGTTAGCCACTGCACAGAGATCCCGCCAGCGAGCACATAGCTGCGATGTTTGCAAACAGTTTTAATAAGAAATATCGGCTCCTCGCCGGTGAGAAAGAGCTCCGAGAGAAACCTTTGCGTTTGAACATTCCGTCGGGCAACAGCTTAGCTAAAGGTGCCTGCATTGCAAGCGACTATTTTGACACGTTTGATGGACGACGTAGACTAAGCGTCCGATGACTACCGCTTTCGTGACGGAACCTGGAACGCAAGTCATGAATCGAGGCTTCGCAATTGTGCTGGCTAGATGTCTCTGCGCTATATGAGTGAGCAAGGTAGGGAAGTGCCGCAGCATTCACGGGGAACACCATCGCCTCCAGTCGTGCTACTTAACAGTGTGGGCAATCGTCCGAGGGACGGCGCAGGTTTTTTAAGAGCGCTTCAGTTTGCTTCGGAAACAATCGATCAGTGGAACTCCTTAACGCCATACTTTTGTGAAGCCCACTGGATTGTGTCAACTGACAACAGGACAATTCGGCCACAATCCTCGTTCACTGCCTGCTAACGTCGGTGATAGACAGTGACAGTGTCGTAAATAAGCTTCTCAACATATATCACGTGCGAACGTCCCTCGGGCTGTGCATCGGCAAATCTCGTCCTTAGCCAAAACACTCCAGGCGCCGGAGGACCAATGCGTCGACCTTGAGGTCTGCGTAAGTTCTCAGACAGCGACAGAGCAGTAAACCAAGAGGAGAAAGGTTTGTACTTTACGAGAGGCCGATAACACGTAATACAGCGCATAAATCGAGGAAGACCTACATATGTGCCCGTTCCTGCCGTTAACAGCTAGACGTGTGAAATGTCTACAAAAGGGCGGTATCCCGAAATGCGCACTACTTGTTCACTGGACACTACAAGTCGTTACCGGCTCCAGCAGTGCACGTGTGTCTTAGCTACAACACGAATACGAAGCCTCTATAGTCACAGTACAAAGCTATTTTGTTTTACTTTCGTGTTGGATAACGATGAAAGGGAGAAAGAGTGAGAGAAAAAGAACAACGTGCATCCCTTTACTCTTCAACAGACAACCATGTTCCTCTCGTAACAGTCATTATTTTTCGTTTTGCAGCCGCGCTACCAGCTAAAGAATATCCGTGTTTGGGCTAGAGCGTTTGGCAGGCTACTCATGGCAGACCAGTCTGAAAAATTGCACGAGATGTTACTTTCTCATAGGTGGTGTAGGCGTTCATGTGCAGGACATTTCGAATTCACTTCATTCGCAAAATTTGGCAACAAAATGACCGATTGCATTTGGCAAACAAGACGTCCAAAATAGCAAACACGGCGAGAGACTGAACTGTGCAAAATATGACAAGTGACCGAACACCACACTGGCAACAGTCTGACAAGACGTATTGCACAAGTCCAGTTCATGCCTGAGGCCAGGCCCAAATAAATTTCGATGGCAGCTCCGTATAGTGTCATCAGAAGCTCCAGATGGAACATTATGCAATGTCTCTTTAATAATAATATATAATGAACTTTCCTCTTTTCACGAGGGTTTTCGCTACAGTCACTGAGCTCCTGCACCACATATGATCGAGTGCCCCAAGTTCATTAAACAACCTCAGTCACTGCAAGAGAGACAGGCTTCTCACACTTGAACATGGTTGCACCAACGAGTGAACCAACAGTAATGTGTGCATCAACAACAAAGCAACAATCAGGTATAGGAGGAAATGTTTCTATGGTCAACGGTATGCATTCAACATGCGACCAACTTCCCCGCAAGGACTGCAGGGATGTGGCGGCGCGCTTCAAAGGAAAAATGAAACAAAAGAACAACATATATAACATTGTGCCATTCACTTATATACACTATATACACATGTAACATAATGAGTGATGCTATATACAGGATAAAAACAATGATGGGTGGGCTGGGCACAAGTGATGTAAAGCTTCCTATGTTGCCGTTTCAAAGCAGTGAATTTAACTACATTTTTGCAAGGCTTTCCCTGAAGCACAGGTCACACACAAACTTGGTAGAAGCTAAAAGTAGTTAACAAAAAGTGGTTCCATTACAAGGGCAGTTCTTGCTACAGGCCTTCAACAACCAGTGAATAAATAGCTTCATTCCTGATCCTGACACAGTAGCTTGCAGAAGTAAAATTGATTTCAGCAATGACACATACAATGATGACTGTGTATTTGCTTCGGTGGTAAGATTGTAAAAGTTATTGCACTGATAAGGTGTTTCAGCGAGATAGGTCCGTCATTTCGTGCCTGGTGTTTTACCATAAAGGGTGGATGTAGATGGTAGGCCATGAGAAGGTTAGTTCTCATACAAGAACTGCTGATTGCCAGTGTTTGGCACAGTGAAGGAAGACAACTGAGGAATGAGGTTCCTGCATGTCAAGTCTATAGAGTATGAAGTGCTCTTAATCAAATGTATGTATCAGTGTGAGTGCAAGGAAATGGCTGAATATAATATACCTGGCACGGGGACTGGTTTGCACCAGACAAAAATGTTTTATGTGCGTATTGCTTGTTCTCGCTAATGGAAGGCTTTCTGCGCCCCTTCATATAAAGTGCCACTATGGCAGAACTTGGCTTGCAGTAAATGCTAGAAATTATTGTTAGTGTCATCACAGAACATGCTGTTAGCTTTGACAGCAGAAACAGGAAGACTCTTGAATACAATGAACTGATGTCTAAGCAGCCTGTAAGATTTGCACATCCCTTAAAATAAGCCTTCAAGGCAAAACTGTGCCTCTCGCCATTATCTGTAATGCGATAGAAACGTACAAATTGCTCAGTAAATTAGTTTGTTTTGTTTTCCTGAAGCGACAACGTAGGGAGCACATCACAAAAACCCAGCCCACAAGACTGGTAACGATACAAGAAAGATTGCACTGCCAAGATCAAACCTTTAGGAACATGCAGATGTTTTCTCAGCAGCCTGCAAAAGGTTTGGGCTGTAACTGAGGATTTCATGAAGGAAACCTACCAGTCCAATAAAACAGTTATTTCCCAAGGAGAAGTCCTTGGCAAAAGCACAATCCTTCAGCACTGCCTCTTTCAAACCATGCAGCCACTGTCAATGAAAAACCAGGCTCGCTACTTCATTTTGCATTGAAGAACACATGCTAACATGCACTCACTGTCACTTCAACTTTCAACACGTGCCAGTTCAGACTACAATTGCAGTAGTATCAAACTTGCATTTCACGAGTCCCTTGCACATCAACATTGAACAGGCCATAAGCTTAGGAACAGAGGTACTACCCCTTCCAGAGCTTGGATATCAAATACGAGTCCCTTACAGTCACCAGAGTTCAGCACTTTGATGCCACAGAAAGGCCAGGCATTGAGCAGCTTTATACATCTCTTGTTTGAAAACATCACGTCAACACAGCTGACCTGTTCACTTTGCAGCTGGTGGCCTAACAGCACCTGGCCGAGTGAGGTTGCTACAAGAAACCACTCTCTGCCAAGAGCTGCATCCCTTGAATGCCCAGGGAGGCCATGAAGGTTGCCCTCAAAGGCATTTTTTATGGTCCACGCTTTCAAAACCAGCTGGCACAGTGGTCTAGCTGAGCAGTTGCTTTGTACTTGCTACGAGCATGGCAGGTTCCCAGGAGCTCCCAATGTAATTTCAAGAACGAAAATGTCAAACATGACCCTAAGTTAAAATGCTTATTGCTTCTCCCAGTATTCCTCACTCTGCTTTTGCATGATGAATGCTCAAAAAACTATTTCCTTTTTTGCAGTGGCTCTCCAATTAGTGATTGCGTATGGCAATGAACCATAGTGTTACAATGGCAATGAAGATGTACACAAAACTTGTGGAGCAAATATTTACTGGTACAGTGTGAGCAATATTTATATGCAAAATGGCATTCAATGAAAAATGTGTTTGATTAAAGAATTGACATGCAATAAAAATGCTATTAAATTTTAACCATAAAGCTGCATAAATTGATTACTGTATTCCATATTGGGATTTGAGAGCATCATGGGGGGTTTCGAGCAAGAAAAAAGAAATTCGTGTTATTTACTGTTGAACAAACAAGAAAGGACTTCTGGGTCACTGCCAATGTCGAGTTCATACTTGGCACTAACTGGAGCCTAACACAATCAAGTTTCGCCTGACTGAAGCAAGTGCTTACATGGCACTGAACTTGTACGAGGTCTGTTTGTCACCACCCTTCCCTGGTTGGAAATCGTTAAACCTCAAGGTTCCTTCCGCACAGTCGGCAGGATGCTGCTGCAGCATCCATTCACCGCTGGTGGTGTGCAAGTGGCTCCTTGGCACCGACTCGGAAAGCAGACGTTATTCCAGCAGTTTCCTGCAACTACCGAATTCTCAAAGCCAGTTGCCCAAGCAAACGGTGGCTCATTCGGGACAGTCAGTCAAGGTGACGTAGCACGCACTTCTTGCACTGGACTAGTAGATGGAAATCTACTGGAGAAGGCGTCCTTCCCGAGTCTAGAGCGCGTGTTTCCATTCTTCCCTGCAACCACGGCTTGAAGGGAGGCAGACGAGCGATTTTTCGCAGTGGCTCCACCGTCAACGTTGCTGACTGGGCGAAGGCTGTACGCCGGATCTCTCAGACGGCGTCGCAGCCGTCCCGCGGCTGCTGATGGTGGCTGCCGGCGGGCGACGCCGACGCGCCGAGCTCTTCGTCCTCTTCCGACGCAGGCTCGGGCACGGGCTCGAGCTCGTCGGGCGTGACCGCGGGGGCGAACTGGAAGCGGCTGCCCCCGCGGGCCTCACGCTACGTCCACCGGTCCAGGTCGATGCCCGAGTCCGGCGTGGTGCGAGTGGGCGACGTGAAGTGGAGCGCGCGGCGGCAGCGGCACGGCGTGTGGCAGCAGCCGCACCGCTGCGGCCGCAGGTCCAGCAGCTGCTCGAAGTCGAGCAGCTGGCCGAGGAAGTTGAAGTTGGGCGCGATGTTGGCCTTGCGCTTCTTGACCAGGTCGTACGCCTCGTTGAGCGGCAGCTTGTGCTTCTGCATCAGGTAGGCAAGCGTCACCGTCACCGAGCGCGACACCCCGGCCAGGCAGTGCACCAGCACACCGACGCGCTTCTGCCTCGCTTCGTCTGCACGTCAAAGAGAAAAGAGAAGAGGACACTGTTAGCCGAATGCGCACATACATACACGAACGGTAAGCTTACCACGACAACAGAGACGCGCATTTGACATCTTATGCGTTATTTGAGAACATTGAAATATGATTGAATACGCGTTTATGACACTGACATGAACAAATATAGCGAACCTCGATTATTGGCTACAATTAATTTGCATATTTTCATACCTATATTGCACAGCAGCATGTGCTGGCAGCAGGTGTACGACAGTTCCCGCTAAACTTTAGGCTTAGACGCATCAATACCCAGTGAATGCATCGAACCGTACATTATATGCTGTAACATAAGTACTAAAAACGCTCATGTAAGCTTCGCAGTACAACGTGCTCGGAAAAGGAAAACGGACTTCTATATTACACATGATCTAGACAGGCGAGAAAGCGGCCGCTCTTAGGACAGCTGGCAGCCAGTAACAAGTAAAAGCTGGGCTTCCGTGTAAGCACAGGACGCAAACGGCTCATACGCAAAAGGTTGGATGTCTTCAAGACGGTCGATTTGTAAGCACCCGGAGCACGCCAAGACGATTCGCGATGCCAACACTTAGCACAAATAGAAATACAAATAAATGTGGCAAAGTTACAACGTGAGGTCCGCAGCGCCGTGAGAACCCCAGATAGATAGATAGATAGATAGATAGATAGATAGATAGATAGATAGATAGATAGATAGATAGATAGATAGATCGGTTTATTAGGGAAGAAGGTAGAGGGGTCGTCCTCGGTTACATTCTCCCATTCTTCAGGAGCTCTGTGTTTGTAGACGGGGCAACCTGTTTCTACGGCGCTACAACTTCACATCCCTGAAATTAAGCGAGGCGAGATAGGGAAAAAAGGAAGGACTGGGCGGAGACTGTTTATGGGAGAGCACACCAGATGGCGCCAGGGGCCCACACCGCGCCAACTGTTTCTTTAACGCTTCATGCATTCGGAATAAGAAAAAAAAATAGAATAGGGTGAACGGAACTAGCGCTAACACACGCTGCCTACTGCAACGATTTTAAAGTATTCAACTAGTACTACCAGTTCATCCGCGCCAATAGCTTCTTTGTAGTCGCTATGATCACGGAAACGACAAGCAGCCGTCTTGTCCAGACTGCACTTCGTTCAGGGAGAGGAGGAAAGTGAAAATGAAACGAGGGCACCGTCCCTCTCTCTTTCTCCCTTTCCCTCGGCGCGCTTCCAGAGCGTTCATCGATCCGGCGTAATGGCCGCTCAGCTTCTCCCGCACGGATCATGGCGCTGTTTTTTTCGTTCTCATCCCGGTTCCTTCAGACGGACAAAAATTTGAATAATTCAGCCACCTTCTCCCGAGTGTTTTCTTCGTCCCCCCCGGAGACGGGATTAACACTCTCGCCTTCTTCTAGCTCCCTCCTTCCCCCACCCACCGCCGTAAGCGGCGGAAAAAAGCAGGAAATTTGTCGATCCGCTCGCTCGGGCGATTTACTTACGTTCGACATTTAAATAATTCCATCACGGGGACGTGCGGCTCCTTCGCACGACACGCGTGTCGTCCATTTGTTTGTTTTTTTCGCAGAGGCTTCGCCGCGCGCTTCGCCTGCCGTGCAACGAAGCGCGCCGTACGGGCGGCACGGCGGAATCGGTTTCTCCCAAGAATAGCCGGGTTTCGGAACAACGGGTCGAGGGGAGCCGCGTGACACGGGCGATCGTCGACGCGTAGAAGAGCGACGTCGCCGGTAACGGTTGTAGGCAATTTGTAGATGGCGGTATCGCGAACGAATGAAACCCGAGTGCGCGGTACGTATCTCGCTCTCGATTCGGGGTACCGTGAGGCAAGACACGAAGAAGACAATGTTCAGCGAAGAGGAGAGGTCGGCCCGGAGGCTCACTGGGCTGAGGGCAAATGAGAGAGAGAGAGATGCAAACGACCACGATACAGTTACAATCAGTTAGGTTGCGTAAATCCCGTTGTCCTGCGCGGATCTTCACGCGCAGGAGTGCTCACATAACATACGCTGCAAACACCGGAACACAATTACGGCGAGACTGCGGTTGCAGTCCGCTGCAGTTGCAGTCCACCGCAAGCTCGGGACTATAATTGTATAGCGGTGTATCCCGTGCCTGTCTCTTCGCTTTGTGTCCACTTCTTACCGCGCAGCGTGGTAACATCAATCAAGAATCTCACAAACAAGTCGACCGGCTTAAAAAAACAAAGAAATGACAAACGAAGCACTACGCAATGACAAAGAAACGGGTGTTTCAGCTCCAATAACGTGAAACCTGGGCAGGGGCGAAACATGCAGCGTGCGCCGGTGTTTCCCAGAGCAAAATATTTACTCTTTACTGCTTTACTCGCCACCGGTCCACTAATGCACCATCACTTTGCACGTATGTTTCAAGAAGTGGTGTTTCGCATAGATGACTCTAACGTAGAGATGCACGTTTGCGTCTCTGGTTTTAATATAAGGAACTCGAGCGCCTTGGTAAATTTCGTCCGGGATTCTGACACTGCTGCTAAGCTAAACACAATGTTTTAGGCAGTAACGACGAACCTTCAACTCATAGTACGTATGGGCCGGTGGCGAGTAGTGGGAATTTACCTGATTTTTGTGTCGCGTACCCGTTTACGATGGACCGTGACGACAACATGACACGCCGACAAGACCGAGACCCTAAGGTGATTCACCCGTAAAGTGATGATTTAACAGGTTCATTAGATCTGGGCCACTTTAAAAAAATTGACCCGTTCTCTTCTAGATACCTCGCCTTGTTTGTAGCGCTAGTGAATGGTTGAGTGGTTTCACGCGCGAAAGCGACTAAGGCTAAGAGAGACACCGTAGATAATTTCCGCCCACCGGCCCGAGGATTCTTTAACGTTATTTAAACAGTACACGGGCCTCTACGGCATTTCGCTTCCACCGAAATGGGACCACAGCGGACGGGGTCGAACCCACAACCCTTTAGGTCAGGAGCCAGGCACCGCCATAACCATGAATCCATAAATTAATTATTCGGCTCCATAAATTAATTAATTTATGGAACTTATTACCCATAAGGTTACAAAAGATCAACCACCGATCAATCAACAAATTATTTGAGCAAATGAGAAATCAATAAACGTCACACTCCTTTTACCGAAGCAACGGCGACTGGCTCAGTGCTCTTTTTTTATTTATTTATTTATTTTTTTCCTCTGTGTAACCGTCTCGGTAGTTTCAGACACACTGACGGGGCTCTCTCCACTCCAGGTGTATCCCCGAAGCACGTCATCACCTCGTGCGTCACGAGCACGCAAATAGAAGCGGACTCTAGAATGAAGTCTGACGCCGTTTACGTAACGGACACTCGAGCGCGACACGTCCGCAAAGCGCGGCTTGAATCCTCACGGCCCCAAGCAATCACGCATCGGGGGAACACCGTCGTCGCGCCGCACAGCCTAACCGCTTATTGGCTTATTGCACGCATCTCAGAAAAAGGATGCCGAGACTCGAAGTACGCGTTTGCTAGCTGCCTCTTATTAGATCGTTTTATTCGCTTCTTTTATAATAGCGGAAGCTTGGCAGCGGCACTGACGAGAGGGGTGTAGATGTCAAGATGAGTGAAAAACATGAACAAAAGGGTAGTACCATGAAATGGAGAGATATAAAGTTAAAGGCCAACTCCGGCGATTTTTTGACCGTGTCAGGGTAATGGCGCTTTTATGTTCCTGAGACACTCTTGTCACGCGCCCGATAGCTGAAATGCTCAGCAAATTCGAAAATAATTTTTAATAAGCAAAAAGGCGCAATACCGAAACCGAAACCCAACCGAGTGTACTGTCTACGTATGACGAAGTAGTTTGTTAAGAACCGGAAGTCGTGCAAGGCATGCTGGTCCCGCCGGCGCGGAATATCGCACGCTCCTCCACAGAGAACAGAAAATCCCTCGCCAAACCAGCGAAGCGCCGGCCAAACACCGTCGCCTTGTGGCCAGCACAATATACGCTGTAGCGGCCAAAGTTAGCGAACCCATCGGCTGCGTGACTTCCGTCGACCGGCAAACCAACGCGTCACACACGCAATGTTGCCAATAATTGTGGGAAGCCGGGTGGGCGTTTGCAGAAAATTCATTTGCAAACAATCAGCGCATCTCTCAAGCTTGAAATTTGGCATAAATGACGGAAATGTGCAAAGGAACGTATCCCAGCGAATTTCATGGAGATCCATTGACCACGAAAAATCGCCGGAGTTGGCCTTTAAAGGTGTCGGCTCGAGTACTGCCACCGCTCGCTTTCAATGCGGGATGTAGCGGGTTCGATTGACTGCGCTTCCGGGTACCTGCCGGGTTTTCACTAGGGAGAGAAGGTACCCCGACCTGGCGCTCGGTCTTGTGGGTACTCACTTCTCGAGAAGGTGGCCTCTATTTTCGCGAGGATGAAGACTGCGTGCACACATGCCATCTCGCGATAAAGACCACGCGTGCAGGAATCTTCAAACGCTCTATATGAAATGGGAACCGAGTTTCAAAGGTGATCGAGAATACCCGCAGATTACGCACCTGCTCGTCTGGGTCACGTGTACACGCCAATGATGAATACGCTACCTTCATCTTTTCTTTTGACCGAGGAACATAATTAAAAAAGGGAGCTCCCTACAAATTCCAGAGATCGCGCTGTTGCTGATGCCTTTACACATCAGTAACCGCCACTTAGGCCTTCATTACAATGTAGGATTGACTAAATAAGGTATGGTAATTATTTATATAAGTTATTTTTAAGAAAAACAGCGAAGCTGGTGGCGTGCAGTGAGGTTGAACGAAGTGGGAATGACGTGGCATGAAGTGCGTGACTGAAGTGGGAGTAGTGACTGGCACATATCCGTACTGGGATTTACCCACTTTCTGTGGGCAAATCCCGCTACGATCTACGACGGTCCCCGGACAGAAAGGCCTCGACCAAGAACGGCTTCGCTGTTAAGCAGTATGAGGCCTCAATAACGAGTCACGTGCGTTTTGAGTGAACTCACTGTCACGAGATGGCGCCGTTAGCGGCTACGACGATGACGAAGCTTGCTGCTTGAGGACAGAAACACCGCAGCAGCAAATATCCGCAGCGGCATCAGGCACGTGCCTGCTGCAACCAAAGCTCGGAAACGAACCAGCACGCTGTAGCGGAACGCTACGATGTTACCCACGCATGTGTTTGCGTAATAGTTCCCTTAGTGCTGCGTCATGTGGTGTATATATGCATGTATATATAGGTGTATATAGTTATATATGTGCATATAGTTGTTCTAATTATGAATTGCCATTGACTTATGCGTTAGAAATACTGATTGATTATTGATTGCAAATAATTGATTATGAATTGCTGTATGTACGCGTGTATGTCTGAGTATATTAATTATATTCGTGTGCATACATGTGCGTTTGTTACTCATTTCGATCGAGAATTGCTATTTTTCTGTTTGTACAAGTGCTTGTGATCCATTCACCCTTGATACCACTCCTGCATGGGCTCTGTTCCGAGCCTGCAGTACCCTGTAAATAAATAAATACACGGATATTCGCCCAGCGGGACTCGTACAAGGCGTCCGCTTTACAGAGTTGGTGGTTCCGTTCAAATCGGATGAAAGCATGTAGTTTTGTGTAGCCCAGATACACATGATACGTCTAAAGCATTGCTCAGGAAAGAACAAAGAAAGAAATGAAGGGATTGACAGCAGTGAGACCATTGCATGAGTACGGAAGAGTGTAATATAGAATTAGAGGCTCTGAATAGAAAAAGAAAGTAACAGAAAGATATAATCTCAACATCTTTGATACGCTGGATTGTGAGTGGTGTTCAATGTGTGCACAGGTCGTTTTCTCTACGTCTCTCTCTTTTACCCCCTTATTACCCTCCCTCTGTGTAGGGTAGCAAACTGGACGCGGTCTTGTTGACCTTCCTGCCTTTTCCTGTACTCATGCTCTGTCTTTCCTCTCAACACGAGACTGCATAACATGCACGAAAAGTTGATTAGCTCCAACAGGTTGTCACCGCTCCGGCAGCTTTGAAGGGAGACGCCAGTAAACATCACGGTGCACCGTCATCGTCCCACGCGCGCATCTCCTAATTATCCCCAACAGACGAGCTCTTCCAATTACGCCAGCGGCGCGACAACGCCACGGAAAAGCGAGACGTGGGCGTCGGTGAAGAAGAAACATCGCAAGCGCGACGGGGGCCATCTCGCCGACTGTGTCGCCCTCCAGCGACGGCAACGTCGTCCTTAACGAAGGCGTGGGCGCGCGTCGGCAGAACGAACCTGGCATCCGGGCATGGGGTTTATCCAGAATTTCGATCTGTATAGGGGGTGTTAGGGGTGGGAGGGTGCGGCACCAAACGCGGGGGGGGGGGGGGGGGGGGAGGAGATGAGTACGTGTCGTAAAAGGAGACGGAAGACGGTCTGCAAATAATTTTAGGGCTGTGTGGGTATCCTCCTGGGGATGAGGGCTTGTTTGGAGGGAGGGGAGGGGGGGGGGGGGGGTAGAGATTCCTGCATACAGGCAGCGCCTGCCGACTCCTTACAAAAGCGGGGTAACTGAAAGCGCCAACCCACCAGACGACCCGCTCACAGAAACGGGCTGGAAAACATAAAACTAACGCCTACATACAGGACACAATAAGAAAGAAGTGGACGGGACCAGCGCAGACTACCAACTGATAATCTTGCGAATAATTTTACGAATAATGGGTTTCGTACGCCACTCTACCGCTCTTACGTGGGCACCCGCACGTTTTCGTTGCCGTTATGCTCTTTTCGCGTCTCTTATAATCGTATCGTGGTTATGGGACGTAAAACTCCATATATTATTAGTTATGCTCTTTGCATGCCATTAGGTGTCGCGAGCGCCTAGAGACGCTAAAATTTAGAAACAGCAATATGTAACAAAAGGGCCTGTTAAATGCGAACACCCAGAGCAGCGGCTACCAGATCACAGGCATTCGTGAAGCCCAGTCGTTAAAGGTTATCGACACGCTTAGTGCCCCAAGATGGCGGCCACGATAAAGCCACTGCAAGCTATCCATACAGAAAGGCATTAATGTTTTACTACAGATTTGGTTGAAGGGTTACTATAAGCGGCGCTATTACAATAGAGTTCGCAACCGCCGTCAAAACAGCGTGTATACGCCCAAAGGCGGAAGCATCAACGCCACCTGTTGGAATGCACAGACGCGCACACAAGCTGCGATAGACGCATTCCTTAGAAATAAAGCCTCGCGAAATACGAGATGAAACCAGCGAGGGTGGTACTGTCCGCAGGAGTACGTGCCGCGGCTTCTAAGAGATTACGCAACCGCCATCGGCGACGACACCGACAGTTTCGTGGTATTCGCCGTGACGAATCCAATTGTAAAGCTTCCTCTTGTAAGACGTAAGTTCACAAGGGTGAACTTAAGTCTCATGCGTCCATTGAAAAGTTATGACCCACTGTGTCGGTATGTGGAGGAAAACAAATGAAGAGCAAGCTGAACACGCAGCTGATATATGTAGACAACTCTGTCCGTCTTTGTATGTCAATTATGGTATACACGGTCATTCAAAAAGCTAGAGTTAAGATTTCGATTCACCGCTCGCATACGTAGTTCTGTTGGGCAACCACGCGAAGTCGCACCAAGCATTTACACGATTACATGCGGTGGCTTACCTTGATCTGAGAATGGAAAGAAAGAAAGAAAGAAAGAAAGAAAGAAAGAAAGAAAGAAAGAAAGAAAGAAAGAAAGAAAGAAAGAAAGAAAGAAAGACCATGCGATGGACGTGCACTGCAATTTCCACTGGGACAAACTTGTCGAAGCGGCCGCGAAACCCCAACAGTGAACAGTGATCGGCTTACGAAATAATAATAATAAGTAAGAAAGAACAAAAGCTAGCGCGTAACACCAAGGACGCACGGAGCGAGAGAGCGCACACACATATCAGAGCAGTGCACACGTTAGCGAACAGAGGAAAAAAACCGGGCGCGGCGACAAGAAAGCTTACGGGCGAAATTTACGTCCCCTGTGCCATAAACTGTCGAGGCTCGGACAAAAGAAAAAAAGTGAAATATCGAAGAGAGATAAGCGCACGACGGAGAGGATGCGCTGAGCACACTTCCTGGCTCGATAGCGGCGGTGCCCGCAGGATCAGCTTGCTCGGCTGCTTCTCAGGCGAGTCTAAACCCGTCATATAAAACTTGGAGCGCGAATAGACGACGCAAGACGAAGTAGGGAAACGCACACCGCAGCAAGCGTTCTACATGATAATGCGATACCAACTAGCCCACATATAGGCTCCGTGCAGACGTAACTGCGGAGGCGCCTCTAGCGGCAACAAGCGCATATTTGGAAGGATGTTCTCAGCCGCTTGCACAGGGGAGCAATCGCCACCGACGCCTTTTCCGATGTGAATGCCTTTCGTGCTTTTCTCGCTTGGCCAGTCGTCAGAGCGACGGTCCGTCCGCGTTACCAACGCGATCAGTACAATCGCTGCTGTCGTCTGTTTCAAGCTTCCCGCCGAGTTTGCTGCAGCGTAAGCCCGAGGGTGATAAGCTTTGATCGTTTAGTGAGCGAATTGATGTGGCCGCGTTCGCCTGAGAATGCACTACAAATCGGGCGAAAAAAAAAAAAAACAAACACATGCGCTAACACTGCTGCTAACAATTTACCGTCTTTTGAAAGCAAACGGGGACGAAAACGCCTCAAGCGAAGCACCAAAGCACGGCGCAGCCTGCCGCCGTTGCGTCGTCTGCTCCTGTATCACACCAAATCTGCTGCCGTGGCCGCTTTGGCGCTGGAGGCCGCGCGCGACTGTGGTGGCTCCTAACGTATGCACGGTGCCCATAGTCCATTTCATACACACGGTCCCACGCTGTGGTAAGCTGGCGAGATTCCTCGCAGTGTATGCGTTCGCCGCAAGAAATAGTTGAGTGATTTCACCGCCAGTAATGTGATTCTTTCCGCGCTTTTCTGACTGAGTAATAAATTGAGATTGTTTGTGCCTTCGACGTGAACAAACCACGTTATTTATAAGCTCGTACTGGATTTTTAAGCGTCAATTACTTTTTTTCGTATCGTGGCCTCCGAGATCGGTACGGGCAGCGCTCAGCCGGAGCCAATCACGGGGGCCACGTTTACAACGATGAAATCCAAAAGCGCGATACGCGCGGATTTGCACGTTTTGTTGACCGAAGTTTTTGCGTGACATACCCGGCGTTGCACCTGATGTGTCTAACGGGGTATAGCTATCCTGTTAAGTCGGCACCATCGCCTGTATCTCTGCATATGCGTATAGACCTATCCCATGTTTGTAAACAGGGGCAGGCGCCGTCGACATACTGAGGCGCTTGTAGCGAAGTCGCCAAGCGTACGGATCCGCCCAGCCCAAAGCTCGACACCGCCCTCTATGATCACGTGACAACTGGCACAGCAGCTGCAAAGCTGCCTCCGAGCACAGCGCGTCGGGGAGCCTCCGGCGCGTTCGCGCGCGGAAGGCTTCAGCCGACGAGTGTTGCTCACAAAACTTGTTGTTCGACGCAGACGCGAAGAGGATAGTAATAATTGTTGCAGTTTTACGTCCTAATGCCACGATATAGTTATGAGGGACTAGTGTCGTGCACTACCCTGAGGTTTTCCGTGTCTTTCTTCTTGTTCAAACAGCGCATCGCAAGTGTCAATTATGAGAGACGCCGTAGTGGAGGGCTTCGAAAAATTTCGATCATCTACGCACATGGACCTCGAGCATTTTCGCCTGTATCGAAAATGCGGCCGCCGCGGCTGGGATTCGATCCAGCGACCTTCGGGTCAGCAGTCGAGCACCATAACCACTGCGGCGGGGTATGCATTTCTGATGAGAACCCGAGAGAGGGGACACTGGAATATTTTACGTACTGCACACAACGCACTCAACAACCGAGGTTCAATAAGGACGGCGCGTGCGCAGGTATTCGTAGCACCTGCGTCGCTTACACGTCGGGAGATGCGTGGGTCGACACAGAGCATGCAGCAAACACAGGACCGGAAACGCGATAACAGAGCAGCGCCTTTCGGTGCACACGAGCGACGAATAACAGGAAGAGCAGCCACGGCTGATGGAATTTCACGGCCATCTTTTTTTTTTATTTATCCCTTATCTATATATTTTTTTTGTTTTGCTCGTACAGCCCCGGCAATCTGTCCTGTCTATTTTTGCCGCTCGCAGCTGTTTCGCGTGATCTTTGTTTCGCGCCGTCCGCTGCAGATTACGTGGTACGGGTCACTCCAGTGGGCGCTAGAATGGCAACAGCTCAGCATTCCAAACTTGCGAATTGCTGCGTGAAAACTTCTTTGTTTTTCTCCATTCGTTTGATCACGAGTGACTTCATTATTGGCAAACAAAAAAGAAGCACCCAAACGTCACACTCGCCCTTCTTAATCCGTGCCCAAAAACTCGATGCCTGCGTACGTCATTGTGACGGAGCCAACTTTAATAAAGCATTTCCGTCGGTACGTTTCTCCCAAGCCAGCTAGCGTTAAGGTTCCTGTGCGCTTACACCGAAATGTACTATTTATTAAATTACACGATAATAAGCTATATATATACACCGGCGGAAGCTGTCACAATATATGACGCATTGCATGACGTCATATCGAAATGGCGAAGTTACGGAAGCGTGACGGGATAATCACATACACGTTCGCTGGATGGGCCACATATATACCTATTAATAATGTAATAATATCTGAGGTTTAACGTCCCAAAAACCCACGACACGATTATGATACATGCCGTACTGGATGGCTCCGAAAATTTCGATCATCCCGTGTCGTTTAACGTGAACTGACATCGCACAGTACACGGACCCAAGCATTTGCACCTACATCGAAAATGCGGCCGGGATTCGATCCCGCGACCTTCGGGTCAGCAGACGAGAACCATAACCACAGGACCACCGTTGCGGGTAGGAGTGCAGAAGCTGCAACAAACTTCTCGCGGATGTTTTCGCTGCATGTTTTTCTTTTTGGGTGTTTTTTTCCGACAGGTACGGAAGGCTCGGCGCGTACGCAGCGCGCGTATCTCGCCATGTTCTACGGGCCGTGGAAAATTCCCTTTCACGGGCAACTCGAAAAGCTGCGGCCGTTGCCAAACAGTACGCGCCTAGCACTGCCAAAGGTCAAGAGGCGTACGCGGGCAGCGGCGACAAGTGCGGCGGGGGACCAGAGAGCCAGATAAAAACTCAACAGCTCCCCCTCTCTTTACTTTGCACGCTCTCGACACAAACGTGGTTATGCGACGGCTCGGCTAAAGCACGCCCGCTATTTACGCAAACCGACCGGTCGACGGGTGTCGCGGGCAAGAAGTTTCCGAGACGGCACGAACTAAGCGTACAGCGAGTACGCAGGGCAAATGTGAACTTGTACGTAATTGAGTAACACACTGCAGACACACTACGTAGCAATATATATTTTTCTACACTCAGACTAGTGACAACGTGGCGATCGGCGCACTTATCCGCCACGGTGGTCTAGTGGTTTGGTGCCCGGACTGCTGACCCGCAGGTCGCGGGATCGAATCCCGGCCGCGGGGACCGTACTTTCGATGGAGGCGTAAATGCTTCAGACCCGTGTACTTAGATTTAGGTGCGCGTTAAAGAACCCCAGGTGGTCGAAATTTCTGGAGCCCTCCACTACGGCGTGCCTCACTATAATATCCTCGTTTTGGGACGAAAAACACTAATTATTATTATTAACGCGACATTGTCTTTCTCCTGCGATGAAGCGCTGCCAACTAAGCACACTTTCGAATGAAGTCCTCAGACTTTACCACTCGAAAGGGACAAAAAATAAAAAAGTCGACGCAGTCTATATAGCCGCTTTTACGTAAGACATTCTGGATATGTTTTGTTCAAGATACAAAACGCCAATGGTTCACAGCCTAGTACGGCGGCACCAAAATCCATCCGTAAAATTCATAACATGTCCCAGCACCTCCCTTATGTGTCAGGAGGTTGCATTTCGTCAACACAACCATTAAGGCGAAAGCCTTTGATGCCACGCCAAACGCGAAATGGACCATCGGCGATTCGCGTGCCATGGCGTCGGGGACGAGTGAAGCAAAGAAAAAAATCATCATCACGAGATGACGTCACCATGTTCCGTCACAATTATGTCACTTCACATGATGAGGTCACCACATCGCTTCGTAGCTTGGTCAAAGGCGGTCCGATCACGGAGGCAATGCGAAACCAGGCGAGGTACCTACGATCTTGGAGGCAGCGCAAAAGCACGTTAGGAGCAGAAAGCTTCCGAAGGGTGGCGGGGCAGCAGCAGCCATACGTCGGCTGAGAGGGAAAAGAAGATGGCTTTCGCCTTCGCGTCGTCTTAAGTGAATGCATAAGAGATCCTGTGGGCTTTTCTTGCCGGTGCATGAAGACGGAAGCGTGCTCCCACAACTGCGAGCTGCTTTGTGTAACGTACTACGAAGCAAGTGGGATACGGCAGAGTAAAACGAATCGCACCACTATCGAACGTTTCATTTCTCAAAATCTGCGCGCGCACTTTGAACACGAACGACACGCTATGATAATTTAAGAGATCTCGCAAGAGACACTCGCACGTACACAAACACACGCAAGTCATCCTTCTTTTTCTCTCGTCCCGAAAAACCGGCCACGGTCCAATTACAGCCCGAAGGGACAGACGAGGGTGTTGCTCAACGCTTTTTAAATCCGTCACGTGGATCGGCTTATTATTTTTTTTCCCTCTCTCTCTGCAGCATACGCGGCTCACGGAGGAGCCCAGGGAGAATCTCCCAAGAAAGCCGCGACGCTGTGTTTTCATCCGCCCCGGTATTATAGACTCGCAAGACGGGAAAAGCTCGTGAGAATGTTCTTCTATCTCGGAGAAGAGGAAGGAGAGAGAAGAAAAAAAATTCGGGGTTTTTGATTTCCGTCGAAATGGGAGCAGCGCTGCTCGGGGAGGCGAAAAAAAAAATACGAAAGAAAGTAGAGCATTGGCGATTTGAGCGCTGTCGTCGGCAAATAGCGGCACCAGCGGAGGATGTGCCGTCGTGGGATCCGCGCGTTACCGTGCGCGGACAGCCGGGAGGGAGCGAGCTCACAGCTGTTACGTAAGGAGAAGCGGTGGAGAGGAGGAAAGGGGGAGAGGGGGAAGCCATCGATCGAGACGACGAGGAGCGCAGGTTCGGGGCCACGGAGACAGGCCGCGCTGACGAGGCTGGGAGAGATGCGAGCGACCAAACGGTGGCCAGAGATGGCAGAATGAACCCCTATGAAGATACATTACACATTACCAGTGGCGATAATAAATGACACTAGGTTTGCATTATATTTCAAGAATACTGCATTTACTTGGACGTAAATTTAACGAAAGTTCATTATTTGTTTGAAAGAGTTGACCGTTGGGCGCATGGGCGTAGCCAAGGGGGGGGGGGGGGGGGGTTGAGGGGGGTTCAAACCCCCCCCCCCCCCCGAAATTTTTCAGTTTTGCTTGCGTATATATGCACGCACACATACAAACGCACGCACGAACATACATAAAGTATGGTTGAACCCCCCCCCCCCCCCAAAAAAAAAATTTCTGGCTACGCTACTGGTTGGGCGAGTGGGTGTTTTGGACATAGAAACCATCGTGAGTAGCGCAATCGGACAGGACACCAGGAGCAAGGAACAGACGAGCACAGGCACACACTGAACAACTGATTTTATTGAAGGGAAATCCGCACGTTTGTATGCGAACAAGCTGCGCAGGCGCCCCATCACAACGACCAATATAGATTAAAAAGAAATAAAGATTTTTCATTATTAAATAGAAATATACATTATTCGAGCACTGGTTCGTGCAACACGCTTACTGCTACAGGCTGTCGCAATTTATTCTGACTGCCGCACCAGCAACCGTCCATATTGGAAGCGAAAGTTGCTTCGCATGGCCACTATAGGCAAGTTGCCTCTAATGATAATAATAATATCGGGGGTTTTACGTCCCAAAACAACAGGGAAACGCCGTAGTGCAGGGCTCCGGAAATTTCGACCACCTGGTGTTCTTGAACGTGCACTGACATCGCACAGCACACGGGTCTCAAGCATTTCACCTCCATCGAAATGCGACCGCCGCGGCGGGGATCAAACCCGCGACCTTGGCGTCAGCAGCCGAGCACCGTAACCACTGCCCCACCGCGGCGCGGCGCACAAGCAAGATTACTCTAAAAACTACGCATGTGGAAAGAGCATAGGTCGGCCAAAAATGTGGGAAATCACCCAGACACTCAAGAAATATATTTTACGCTGAGGGCTCCCTCCGACTCAGACTTACCAAAATAAGACTCGAACGGACTCGCCTGAGGCTCGAACCCTAGCAAGGACAAAAAATAAAGTTCTGCCTCTCTCTCTCACTAAGGCTAACACTCATGGCTCGATCTGAGTCTGAGTGAGTCGACGCATGAGTGAGTTTGAGGACTTATAAGCCAGACTACAGGCCGAACTATCAGAGAGAGAGAGAGAGAAGGGATGTAGGGAAGGTAGAGAGGTTAACTAGACGTCCAGTTTACTACGCTACGCGTGGAGAAAGGGGGAATAAGGGAATAAAAAAGAGAGAGAGAGAAATGTGCGCTAAGGCGGGGGGGGGGCGGGGGAGGCTTCGCAACAAAAAACCGGGAACACCACGAGGGAGACAACAAAAATTGATAATTCGCGAAAAAAATAAAACGTCCAGAAAACGAAGAGACAGAAACGAAACAATAAGACTGGGATTGCGAAAACTACCGGGAAAATAATAATAATCATAACAAGACGAAACAGCTTTAATATGAAAAAAAAAAATTAGAGAGCATTCGCATAACTGAGAGCGGCTGAAGTTGAGCGAGTGCGCGGGTTTCGTTCGGCGCCGAAACGGAAATGAGTCCGCCAGGAAAACTTTGCACGGCCTCGGTGACAGCGGGTGCGCATTCGTTATTTCTTTGTTATTCGCCCCCTCAACGCAATGGCGCAGACAGCTGTGCCTCAACACTTCCGACAGCGCGCGATCCGAACGCGCTCATCGCGATGCGCTCGGGTACACCGACTTCCGAGCTGACAGCGTGGTTATAGAGCAAACACGATTAGAGAGCACATCCATGTCCTCACGACACGTACACCGGACGTGACGTACATGTCCAGTTAACGCCATAAACGAGCCGTGGTTCTCCGAATCCCTTAATTATTTGCAGCCAACTCCTTGAACGACGGGAGATGCCAGCGTCGACTTGTCTTTCTCAAGGACTTCACACGAAACCGTGGCCAAAAAAGAAAACAAGCGCACATGTCGAAGAAATGTTGACGCCAGCTAGCCCTTACAAAAAGAGATTTAGACAGCCTATAAACTGTCTAAAATGGCTTTAGACAGTCGACAGACTGTCTAAAAAAAGCTTAAACAGTCTATAGACGGTCTAAATCAAAGTCTGTAAGGGAGCGACGCTCCCTGTTCGATATTTCTCGACTCTTCGAACCTCCATGTTGCCCTGAACTTGTATATTCTTTGCATGGATGGATGGATGGATGGATGGATGGATGGATCCATGGACCATGCGAAATTTTACTGGAAGTCCTGAGGTGCGAAAGTGAACGCTGAGCTATGCTGTTTTGATTAATTATTTACTGTCCATATAAGGAAGCGCACTGCACCTGAGCTTTCACTAAAAAAAGCACAGATTACCGAAGAACGTGTCACAGAAGAATATGTAGTACCAAATCTTCATTTTCTTTTTCTCTGCGTTTGCTAACGTTGGTGGTAGGTCACGCATACTATCCACCACCATTAACCAAGCACAATTCATATAAATTATCGAATAATCAAAATTTTTGTTCTTTTGAAAGGGAAATTCAGCTAATAAGCCCCCCACACCGTCGTGCATAATGATTGCGAATGGTTAAAGCAACAACATGACGTTTCGTGGAAATTTATTAAATGCCGTATTACAAAGCCGGAAAGCCGTTTCAAGCCAGAAGGACGTCCACGGGAATCCATGCCCACTCAAAGTGCTAATTACTACGCTGACTAAACCAACCACCATGCCGTATACCAGTTTCCGCAAACGAAGGAAGGAAGGAAGGAAGGAACGAACGCATGCACGCACCCATCCACCCACCCACTCACCCACCCACCCAAACACACGCACGCACGCACACACACACACACACACACACACACACACACACACACACACACACACACACACACACACACACACACACACACACACACACACACACACACACACACACACACACACACACACGAGCACGCACGCACGCACTGTTCTGATTGAAAGTAACACGTTATGGCGCAACTTTTGCTAGGCAAAGCGTGTGGAGGACAAACCCGCACACCATGCAGGCGCTCGCGTATAGCAAGACCACCGGAGCATACGCCCAGAGAGGTCTGTCGCCGTTTCACTGTGATTCATCGTTCCATTTTCCTGGTGTTTTTTTTTTTCCTTCTTAATGCTACGGAAGGCTTCAAACGACCCGTTCTTTATCGTTTTCATTTTGCCCGTTCAGTCGCAACGCCCACTTGCACGTCATTCACGCGGCTCCACTGGCGCGACGGGGCAAAAAACGCGCGCTCGAAAGGAAAAAAAGAAGGCAAAAGAGATCAAATGTGTAGAAAGATAAATGCCCGGACGGCCGACATCGCGCGTCCTACAAAAGGCACAACAGAAAGAAGGAAGAAAAAAAATACGGGTGAGAATGTTGTAGTATAGCCAGAAACGAGTCCAAGGCCACAACTGCAGGGCGTGACTCTCTCCGTCACTGCAGAGGCCGAACACCAACAGAGGCCGCCAAGGCAGAGGAAGGCGTGCTACGCCCCGTACGCGATACGCACATTAACGCCTACGCCACGCGTGAAAACATCAGGGTCTCAGAGAGAGACAGAGTGCGCGTGCGTGCGTTTCCTGTATACTGTATTACTTCTTCTTAACTCCTTTCGAAACAGGTGGCGCCGAATTAACGCAGCTCTGTGGGTTTGTTCTTATCGGGGAGCAATACTTGATGCACCAACCGTTGCCAAGTGTTCTTGCACCAGCACGGGAACCTTTGTAAGAGTTCTCATATACTAGTAGCGTGAATGTGGTATGCAAGTTTATTTATTCATCGCTCATTTCACTGCTGTTCCGGTGATCGCATTTCCAATGTGCTCGCTACTGTGGTGTTAGTTGTTGTTTGTGTGTATTCCTTATTATTGTGCTGGTGGCATTTCTTCTTTTTAAATAACGCTTATTTCAGATTACGTATGAGTACGACACCGACGCCCCCCCCCCCCCCCCCCCCAACCCCTAGCTCCTAATGCATTTATGAAGGCCCGTAACTTGAAAGGTACTCAGAAAAAAAGAAAAAAAAAACGGTCATAAAAAAAGAAAAAAAAAACTGGCGATAAACACACACCTAAGAAAATGCTCGGGTTCCAACGTTGAACATGGATTCAAGTGGCTAAGCGATCTGTCTTACGGACGCGAACCCGAGCTCAGACCGAGACAACTCAGACATTTCAACGGCGCGAACCGACTCTCTGCGCAAGCAAGCGTCGCTTGCGGATGCTTGCGGATAGGTGCTGGACACTTATTTCGCGTTGCAATCACCCACTTAATCTCCCTGCGAAAACCCGCTCCACTAGGCTGTCGGAAATCACACAATGCGAGACGGACTAGAAGAGAAACGACAAAAAGAAAGATAGACTCACAAGCGACACAGCAACGCAAGAACGCCTCGTCGTCCCGCGCAGTGACGTAATGAGCGCGGGACAAGAGGGCCGAATCCAATTACGAGCAACCTTACGAAAGCAGCCCACGCTGCTCTATGCAGATGACGGGGATTTTGGCTGCCGGCGCCTCTGCGAGCACTGACAATCGAGCACTTTCGAAGGCTGCCTGTAGGACGTAGTCGGGCGCTCTGCGGAGCGTGTCACGTGGTGTGGCCGCGCATGCGCGTGGGAACGTTTTCTTGAAGGGGCAACAAGCACACATAGGCAAACTGACTCATGAGACGACTCACTCAGACTGAGCCGCGAGTCTGAGTCCGAGTGAGTCCGAGTCCGAATGAGTCGGGTTGGCGAAAATATTCGTCAGCCTGAGTCCAAGCGAGTCTGGGTCCGAGCGAGTGCCGTTCGTGGAACGGTTTGCTGAGTCTGAGTGAGTCCGGCGCTAAGGAAATGTTTCGTGAATCTGAGTCCGGGTGAGTCCCAAGCGAAAAATATATTTCTTGAGTGAGTCTGAGAGAGCTCAACTTGCTTTGCCGACCTATGGAAACAAGTGTACGTTCTTTCTCTCGAGTAGGCTGTATTTTATTCCTTTTTTTTTTTCTTTCATAACACATAGCTAAGCGTAAAGCTGGTCTGAAGGAATCGCCCCTAAAAAGTGGCAGCACACCCGTTTCGAAGAAATATGAGTTCCTTTTCCTACAGCACATTTGAAAACGAGTCCGAGAGCCGTACAGGTACACGCCGCACGGTGGCGCTTGCATCGCATTTCGCAGGGGCGAGTGAACGGCGGAAAAATACGCGAAGACTCACGAAAAAAAAAAAAAAGGAGAAAAACTAGACAGCATTTTAGGAAAGCGAATAATTTCACACCCCGTCTGAGAGGCGAGTCGGATGAAAACCGTGAGAAAGCTGGAAGCAGTTGGGTTATGGCATAGGAGGCTGCACACATGTAACATTCATGAAGCGCACATGCGTTTACATATACACGCGGAATCCGTGGAGGCAGCTGGCGTAAGTTCGGCGTCGTGCGAAAGCGCTCACACGTCCCGACCCGTTCACAGATACTGCGCAAGCAACATCCCCAACACAAACACGGGCACACACCGATATGCATGCACGCACGAACACACCCAGAAGCAATGTTTGCAGTATGTATACATACGAATTGAAAAAAACAAAAACAAAACACAGCAAGGCCGTGTCCATGATGCAGCCAGGAAACGAGAGTAACTCGCACATTTAAAGTCCGTATACGCCCCGCATTGACGATGTGAAAGAAACGGCATAGAAAAACAGCGTTTCGCGAAAGAGTGGGAGTTGTAACACACGCGTGGAGCTGCAAAATGAGGCGTTCCCGGAATCTCCTCGTCTCGGGAAGGAAAGCCTCAGCGATGCGCATCCGTGGCTCACAACCACGGCTACAGTTTGACCTGGACAGGAGGAGGGGGCTCTATCTTCTTCAACTGCACAGTTACTGGACTCGACGCAAGGTGTACCCCCCAAGCGCCGCCTCGTAACAGATCTAACACTGTGATCGATAAGGAAGCAGATGTATCCAAAGAGAAAATAAGGCAATCCAAAGGAAAACAAGAAGAAGTTTCGACAATACGAGACGTTCGCGACCAAGTCAGAACAAGCCTAACTTTCCACCGGATGAACCAACGCTATTTGTCATCAAGGCTATCCATTTAATGGCTGCCATGAATGCCGCATTATACGTTACTGGCTAGGGTTAGGTTAGGTTAGGTTTGCCTAGAGCAAGCATCTCAAACACCTTTCGCAAACTGTCCGGCTCGCATATAACTGTCTTCGTACCGGATTAGTTTAAACTTTTTTTTAAAGTATATTCGTAAGCTACTTAGACATGACTACTCTCAAGCATCCTTTTCGTGAGGCATCCCCCCACGGGGCCACCAGTGTTCAAACTTAACCACGAATAAAACTGTATTTCAGAATCGGCGTCCAGATTTTAGTCATCCTGGAGGATCGGTATCAACATGTTGTTCCAATCCTGACGCCAATCCGGCCCTTCATGAGATATGGGAAAGGCCGCCTTTCACATGGCCACGTTAGCCGAAAATATATATGCAAACTACATCACCCCCCGCCCCGCAAGCTTCTACCTTCTTCACTTCTACCTTGCTGGACTAAATGCCGTGAGTGCGGCTGAGGTGAGTTTGAGACCCCTGGAGGGCCGAATAAGTATGTCCAGAGCATGGACATCCGGCGAAGGCGACTCCCGGAAGCCCGTCATGATGTCCGAACTTTATTCGTCCAGAAAGCGTGGACCGCAATCCTTCTAACTACGACTGAATCAGAAATTCACGGGGCGTCATCCCTAATTCTACGCGTCTCGTTCCTGGTTTAACACAGGCGCCTTTCCCCCCCTCTTCCGGATCGCATCTGGGGCGTGGCTCCGAGCAAGCGCCCACGCTTCGTCGTCAAAGGAGTCAACGTCCTCCCAGCGGCGGCAACGCAGACAAGCGAGCGACCTTGCCTCGACGGCGACGACGACGGCGCAAGAAACGCGCGTATCGACAGGGGGGCCGAAGGGAGGAGAGGTCGCTCCAAGGTCACCGTCGCTCACGCCGAACCCAACGACAGCGGAGGCTTACATAAGAACGCCTCCCCGGACTCGATCGAGCTGCAGCGGAAGCGACGAGCGCTAAGACACACATAACGCGCAGCAGCAGCAGCACACAACATCGTCGAGTGTATACATACTAAACCGCCGGGGCGCTGCTCCCGGAGAGAAAGGCGGGGGAGGAGGAAAAACCAGGCCGGTTTCCTCGCCAGGGCGTGGCAGCGGAGAGAGCGCCCCTCGGAGACGGGCCTCTCGGAAGCCATGTCACCATACGGGCTCGAGGCTGCCTCGGTCACGCGTAAGAGGCGACGCAGCTTTCAGTAATAAAATTTCACTTAGCACCACAAAGCGCGACTGCGGGACATTTACGGAAGACGGCCGCCCTGCACTTCGGTTCTTGCGCACCGCAACAAATCAGCGGAAGGAGCTAAGCCCTGTAGCTAACGAAATCTGAAATGCGTTTCTCGTGAACCATATGAGTCAAAATCGTGTGATATATTAGCGTGTTTCTTTCACTCGCAAATGCGGTAGCTGGAAGCGTTGGACATTGTTAAGCTGTGTGCGAGCACGCCTTCACTCAGCATGCCTTTTAGAAAAATACCTTAAATACGGCATTGTTGTCTCCGAAAAAAACACTTGAAAGTGAACGCCCACCTTATCAGTGAGTCCTCCCCTTTATGTGGTCGTGTTTTTGGCGCTAACTCTGTGATTGGTATTAGTGAACATACTACGCTAAGCAACATTCGATATCACCATGCCACGCTCACTGTCTCAATGCTACATAATGTTAAGGTATCCGGTGGGAATTCATCGGAGAAAAAAGTGCAGTGACGTCAGAGACAAGGGCGTCCGCAGAACCTTTTGCAGGGGGGCATCTGCAAGGGGGAGCGGGGGGCATCCAGCCCTGGCAGCGTTTCTTTCAGTTGCAGTGACATGACAGGCAAGATTAGTCGATAGCGTCGTGGGAAATTCAATGGTAATACTGAAGGCCAGGACCTCAGTGTGCTAACCAAGCTGTGTAGATTATTGCTACTGCATAGAATAATATCTGAAATCCCCCCCCCCCCCCCTTGCGGACGCCCATGGTCAGAGACAATCGCCAGAGAAGGAAGGGGTTGATGAGGCAGCGTCTGCACGCCCGACTCCTACACGATGTCTCTCATAAAATGGCGTCACTCGGTTACGAGAGTGAGAGGTCCCCTTTCCTTACAACCACGGCGAAACGCTTTGTCCCGTGGAAGGGGAAACCCCCGTCTGTGCCGCTATCACGCACTGCCCCGACGAACGTGACGGTGTAATAAGGGGCTTCACAATGCCGACGCAGGCGGCAGAACAGAACGACGAGACAGCGGGCTGGAAGGGGGGAGGCCGTTTTGAGGGTTACCTTGACGGAACTGCGTGCGCCGCGTCGAAAGTGTTCGGTGGGGACCCCAAGGTTACTCCATTAGCTGACTTCCGGTGGAGCTGCCCGTGACACGGCGTTGTTGAAACTCCGGGGATTCTTTTCTCATTTCGCCACCGTTGCTGCCACGCAATTAGCCTCTCGCTTCAGTAAAGACGCGAGTGCCGCACTGGGGCCGAGAGAGGCCCATCGTAGTTGTGGCCGTATGCCGAAGGTGGGGGGAACGAAGGGTCTCGAACTCGTGACCATCCTGGGTCCGTTTCAGTTGCTGCTCCATTCGCGGCTTGACGCGCTAATTACGCGTGTAGTCGTTCTTTCGTCACAAGTGACACAATGCGTGCCCGTGTTGCTACACTTCATTGCTTGAAGCGCTCACTAAAGAGTTCCAACGCGTCCGGTATTGCGGTATACGCAAAGGCGCTTGCGGAATACCGGCTTGATGATGGTAATGGTGCTGTGGCCGCACCCTCCGAAATCGGACTCGTTTCACTGGGGGGCGGGAACAGAGAGAGGACGCCGATAGCAACATCTCTGGCGCTTCTTTTAACCGCAATTACAGGCCCGTTCCTTTTCGTGTTCGGAAACCGTTCTTGCCACCAAGCAAATAAAAAAAATGGGGTTCAGAAAGGCAACATATTCACCATGACGCTGCTGCTTATGTTTTACACAAGCAGCGAAGCAGCATACGCGCAGGTTACTGCAATGATAGACCAGTGACATGCCGCATGGTCTAGGTTATATTGCTTGACTGCTGACACGAAGGTCGCGGGATCGAATCCCGGCCGCGGCGGCCGCATTTCAATGGAGACGAAAATGCTCGAGGCTCTCGCGATTTAGGTGAGCGTTAAAGAGCCTCGGGTGCTTCAAATTTCCGAGGCCCCCCACTAGGGCGTCTCTCATAATCATATCGTGGTTTTGGGACGTGAAACTTCAAGAATTATTACTATAGTAGACGAGAACCCTGATGCGACCGACAAAAAATAAAAAAAATCATACGCTTTTTCGTTCTACAAAACGCCACAAGATGTCCCTACCAGCTGTGCTACTGTCGTCAACGGATCAGGTGTTGCCAAGAGTGGAAATTATCGGCTTATAAAGGGAAGCTGCTCGTGTCCCGCCCAATTAACGCCACTAACTGCGTCTTGCGCGGAGTCTCTCACCGTTTCGGCCGAATTAAGTGCAAAGCGCGCGACAGCCGCCGCACACCGCGATGGTATACGCAAGCTGCGGCGTACGACCTGACGGCGCATAATGGCGCGCATACAAACGACGACAGGTGATTATACAAAGCGTGGCCTTACACGGTGGCTTTAAAAGAGTCGAGCCCCATGAAGAAACACAAAGTCGCGAGGCAGTCATCGCACTCTTTTTGTCCGTCAGGTGCGTCGCCAGCACCTGCGTCGTCAGGGCGCTACGCATCGGTGCACTGCGCCCGCAGGCAGCGGCGCGTAAGCTGTCGCGCTCGCAGACTTGCAAATGCGGCAAGAACGAAATCGCGAGGGAAGATCTGCGCGATAATACGCACGCAGTGTCTTCGGAGCCGGTGCTGTTTGCCCGAGGCTAAGAAAGATATACCGGGGCAAACATTCGCAGCAGGACGAGGCGTGCGTCTGCTGCAGCGAAAGCCTGGCAACGCAAGACTCGGGGCATTGTAATGGAATGACGGGGCATTAAGGTGAAAGCCCTTAGATGCCATTTCAAGCGTGAAAATTGAACGCCAGCGTCAACACGAATGATGCAAAAAGAAAAAAAGAAATCAGCGCGACCACGGCACCGTGACGTCACAAATCACCCATATTTGTGACGTCATGACTCACTATGACGTCGCATTATGACGCCATCACACGACGTTGTCGCTTGGTCGGAGGTGGACCAATCCCGGGGCTGGCAGTGCAAAACTACGTAAGGTGCGGAAACCTTTCGGAGTGCGGCGAGGTAGGATCAATCCATCGACTCAGAAGAAAAAGAACATGGCCTTTGGCCTTCGAGCCGTCTTAGGCGAATGCATGAGGGACCCGGGACTTTTTTTTATTTTATTATTTTTTTTTTTTAGCCAGCAAGATATTTGCCGTTATAACAGGGTATATCAGCTCTGAGACCAAGTGCCTCTGCTTTAGCTGGGACCCTTCCACCATTCTTGTTGGCTAAAAAAAAAAAAAAAAAAAAAAAAAAAAAAAAAAAAAAAAAAAAAAAGAGTCCCGGGTCCCTCATGCATTCGCCTAAGACGGCTGGAAAGCGAAATGCCGTGTTCTTTTTCTTCCGAGTCGAAGGGTTGACCCTACCTCGCCCCACTCCGAAAGGTTTCCGCACCTTACGTAGTGTTGCACCGCCAGCCCCGGGATTGGTCCACCTCCGACCAAGCGACAACGTCGTGAGATGGCGTCATAATGCGACGTCATTTTCGGTCATTTTCAAACAGAAATCGGACATGGTACGCCGTCGCTGAATCATTGTGGACCACCAGGGCAGACACTGCCTTCGAAAACGAACACACCGAAATAAAAGCGCTCTCTTTCTATTGTCGGTTCCAGGAGACGAGCGCGAGACACGATCACCGCGTCACTATAAGCTATCCTCTATGTGCCAACCAACCAAAACAAGAAAACACCAGCAGAGGGACGAGCGACATATGGTCGGAGAGGGTGATGAGAGAGCATGCGGGTGAAGAGGCCAGGGAGAAGGAGAGCGCGCATGCCCGCGCCTCATCGCACGAAGAAGGCGTGTCACGGAGGAGGGGAGAAGCAGCCAACTACGTCTCGGGGGAAGCCACAAGAGAAGACACCATGATGACGATATCCACGCAGTGGCAGATATACCCACAATGGGGAGTCGACGCGACGCTAGTGGCATATCCAACAGTTATAAATGACACAACGACGACAAACTGATAATGGCCGAAAACGTCGGGTAGAGCAACAGAACAAAAACAAGTTCGCTGGAATAACAGACCAAAGTTTGCTCCATACATCGAATTTCAGGCCGCTTTGCAGGTGCAATCGTAGGTTTAGCGTATTTTAATAATTGTTAATGATTTCTAGGGCTGAATTCGACGAATATCTGGTTAATCCGAGGGCAATTTTAGGGGTTGCATTAAAAAAAAATATACATTTGCACTTCGCCGTCGACATAAACAACTTTGACAGATATATATAAATATATGTCTGTCCTATATATGTTGGCAGTAAGTAATAAGTGAGTTATTCGGGCCACAGCTAATGAAACGCAAAAAGAGCAATGCTTTCGCCGTTATTCGCGGTTAAAGAGCGTTTCCGCTCGGCACTTAAAAAAAAAAAAAAGAAAGAAAAAACGGTCGCACCTTCTAGAAAATTTACCGATTTGAGGGCACCCTGGCAGTCGACGGGGTGCCGTCGAGTTCACGGTGAGGAGAAATGCGAGTGCAGAGATAAAATACAATTTAGAGAACGCGCGGAGACCGTAACACAAAACGAAGAAGGATGGGGCACGCTTGAAGGGAGAAAAAAAAAGAAAGAAAGAAAGAAAGAAAGAAAGAAAGAAAGAAAGAAAGAGGGCAGAATGGCACGTGATCGCGAGGAAGAGGCCGCGGAGGAAAACGTATGGCAAAGAACTTCTAGAAGATACGCTACAAAAAAGAAAATGACAGCAAGAAAGGAAAAGTGCAAAGACGAGTATGACAAAGGGGAGGGTCCGTAAACAGAGCGCATGGTGGCAGATTACGGGAAATGCGCGGAGATAAATAAGGCCACGCGAAACACTCTTCGCTACAACCCCCCCTCATTCCCCCTCCCCCCCCCTCCTTTTCATAACTAACACGGTAGGCAGGAGAAACCAGGCAGCAGCGCGGGTATGGTGGGGGGAGCTTAGGATAGAAGACGAAGAAAGCGGTTAGGGGGAGGGGGGGGGGGTTGATTCTGTAAGGGGGGATGCGGGGGGTGAGCTCGTGCTTCATGACGCCATGATGGAGAGACGGCGAGGCACAATCGGGGAAGGAAATAATCAAGAAAAATAAGCGAGAGGGGGGGAAGGGGCATTGCGCGGTTAGGAAGCGAGCGGGCAATAATGGAGGCACCCCGAAGAAGAAGGAGGGGAGGAGAAAGTGGAGTAAGGGGGGATGAACGACGACGACAGGAACCATTGAAGAAGAAGAAGCAGCAGCGAGGTGAAAGAAGGAGAGCAGCAGCCTCTGAAAAGGAGACGAGACCGTGGGAAAACGACTGCGCGGCCGCGCGACTCACTTTGCACCAGCTCTGTTCGCATGTTGCCCCCCCTCCCTTCGAAAGGCCCCTCGGGCTACGACGCCGTCTCCAGCGGCAGCAGAAGGCGCGCCGGAGGACCGCATGGTGCAGAATGTGCACTCTTCCGGCTTTCTTCGAACCCAGTCGAGAGGAGAGCAATGGGACGAGGAGGCGAAGAAGCGAAGGGCAGGATGCGGGTACCGCGAGCCGCGGCGGCCGCCCGGAGTGGACGTGCTCCGGATTTGCACAACACGCCACGGTTATGCTTTATCCTTCAACGCCACTAAATTCTATAGACCCCGCTAGAGGAGGAAGCATCTCATGCAAAGCTATTTCTGTTTACGGAAGGTTGTATACTGAGACCGCTACAGATGGTGTTGATGATCGTATGATTACTACGTTATACCAGTGGCGACGTCATAGCACCAATAGCGAGTGGCTCATACCCACGAGGGGGGGGATTGACCACACTGTCGATTATAAAGGGAAATGAGTGAAAAGCATTCAATACAGCATTTCTTGAACAATACATATTTAAAAAAAAAAGAGGAAGGCAGAGGAAATGAATTTTCGCTGTTGATTGCACTTGTAGCTGCATAGGGCGAGCTGTTGACAGCTGCAAGGCGCTGAGCCGTGCTGCCCTCATAACGAGAGGCAGAAAATGGCGCCTTTTCCCATCTTTTCCAAATCACTGTAGTATACACTGCTGACCGGCGGTTCAGCATGTGGGGCTAAGAGCAGATGACTAATGGACAGTGAAAAAAAGAGACAACAGCGTACAAAACTGGGCGAGTTGGTTGAACTTCATGGTTAAAAAGCAGCGCAAAAAGACGATACACAATATGAAGGAAGGACACAGGACAAGCGCTGAACTAGCAACTCAACTAGCAACTAGAACTATATAGCTGAACCGTTGCTAGTTCAGCGCTTGTCCTGCTTCCTCCTCCATCATGCGTATCGTCTTTTGCCCGCTGCTTTTTTACCAAAAAGAGAAAACAACGTCAATCCACCGTACTGGGACCAATACGTCAGAGTGGGTAGATTCTAATAAGGCCATCATTATAATCACCGCCCTACTCTGTAAGCGCCACGAAATGGGAAGCAAGCTCTTCGATACGTCATTGCTGAGCCCACACAAGAGACGCCCACGCTGTCGCGGAAAAGGTGCGCCGCTTTGTCGGCTGGCGTACTTCTTTTTCCCTTATGTACATAGTGAATGATTCCATTGCCTGTCTGCGTCATCTGTGCTTGGCCCCGTGTAAAGAACGGCTATTTCTAGTCCCTGCCGGAAAAATGACGTCGTAACGGCGGGGGCGGCCGACTTTCTTCTCCGAATATCTAGGTGGCAAAAGGCAACGAGATCCGGCCTCTAAGGTGCTTATTTGAGAATCGCTGCGCGGCCGCTCAGTGGGAAGTATACTTGAGGCAAGCAAATATGGCTGGAAACTTCCAAGGTTGTGTTTCGAGTAATTTCTCTTTTTTTTTTATTTACCAGCATTTTCCCACTTTCCACTCATCTGTTTGTAATTTATACTAATGATAGGTGGGGTTTAGCGCCGCAAAACCACGATATGATTAGGGTCTTTTAGCAAGTTACGGAAATACAGGTACGTGTGTTGGTGGTTAGAAGAAGAATGAGACGCCTAATTTCTGCAGCCCGTACTGCCTTACCATATTTGCGTACCGTATTTCCGTAACTTGCTAAAAGACCCTATTAGGGGCTTTTAGCTTGTACGTATACTTCTTTACGTTACCGTGTTACCGGATACCGGGGAATCTGCGCATGCGCGGGCCTTTACGGAACGTAGACTTTTTACGGAACGTAAACTACTCGCCGGATAGGCTTTTACGTTTGAAAGCCCTACCTCGCAAATCCACCTTCGTTCTGGCTACGAGCGATATTCAGTTTGCGGAGACTCCTGCCGCCGAGTCAAAATAAGCCGTAGTGCGAATGCAAATTGCGATCACCTTGTTTCAGTCGGCTTACCGAAGCTAGAGCGACGTAAACGTGAGAGGCCTAGAGCGCCTAAAGCCCCCCGACAGGCTGGATAGGTGGCGTCATCTAGCGGGGTCAATGTGAAACAGGCAAGCACAAAATTGTTATTGCAGAAACCACATCGCGCATTTTACTGCTTGCGTAGATGCCTTGCAGTGAAATAATTATGAATGAGTTGCCTTTTTGATCATTTTCTCCCTTAAATACTAGATGATAACAAACGTGTTCATGACTGTGGTTGCACGAAGCGTCACAAGATGTCGACACCATCGTCGCTAACCCGATATTTTTTGCACCCTTTTTCGTAAACCGAGATACTGTACACGCTAAAAGCCTTTCTTATTATTTTGCCCAAGCAATTATTCAATCTTATCTAAATCAAGTAAAGTTTAAACGCAGTTATCATCACCGTTTGGTGGTTTTGCGCAAACGTAAAGGTTTACGTTTACGCACGCACGTAAACGATTTACGTATGAGGAGCTAAAACTTTTCTGCAGCATGCGTTCCGGTAAGACGGTAAACGCAATCCGGTAACCGGTAACACGGAGGTAACGTAAAAAAGTATACGTACAAGCTAAAAGCCCCTATTATGAAAGACGCCGTAGTGGAGGGCTCCGAAAATTTCGACCGCAGCAGGGGTTCTCTAACGTGCTCCTAAATCCAAGTGCACCGGTCTCTGGCAGCGGCAACGGCGCAATTTAACTCCCCAGATACCGATGCTAACATAAGGCACACAAAGACATATTGACCTTTATTAGTTCCCGTCTGCATTTGCTCACGTTTCAGTAGCGCTAATTGGAGTATCTCTACTTAACATATCTCGCGAATTACGATTTCCACAGGTTAATGCAAGAAGACCATGTTCGGCGAAATCGGTCAGCACGCCCAGAACCTCCTCACGCTCGTGGATTTTGAGACAGCCGTCGGTGAAACACACGAACTTCTAAACAACCTTCTGCAAGAGCACGGCTCTCGATGAAGAAGAAGCGAGCCAATGAGCGGGCCAGCCGCCGTCCTGCTCTGATAACCTAAATTAAAGCGAACTCCCGAACTGCATGGCTTCGAAAAACAGGAAGGACGCGCCAGCTGCGGCCGCCGGAAGTGACGACACCTCCGAATTTCACCTCCGCGTAACTCCAAGCTGTAATCGTGTATTCGAAGGAGAGAGACGGCCCGAGCAGCGCATGCCTCATCGAATGCTCGCGTTTATCGTCACCTCTCTACCTCCTCACCCTCTACTCGTACTTAGAAGAGGCTCAACAAAGAAGAGAGAGAGAGAATCCGGCGGAAGGTACACAGCGAGGCGGTGCGCGTCCAGCAGCGGGCGCCGCCACGCCTTATCGCTCTTTTCTTTTCTCGGGTCCTGCGTAAACAACGTGGCCGCAGACGCGAGGAGGCGTCCGGTTCGCGTTGTGCGCTGCCCGTTTCCTGCCGTCCGCGCACTTGCGTCCGGAACGGCGGCACGCACCATAACGGGGTAGAGGAGGAGGCTGGCAGCCCACTTCCGGTCGAACGCGGACCGGCACCGGAAGTTGCGAGCACACGACCAAGATGCAGCTTAGAGTTGGTGAGGACGGTGGTCTGCAGGCTCTTGCGCAATTATCTATACACCTCGCGTGGCGAGAAAAACAAACAAAAAACAGGAGAGAGAGAGAGACGCACCGTTGAAGCCCAGAAGAATGAAAAGGGGAAAGCTTTCATGACATGGCACACAAGAAGAATCCGAACTGAAAGCTCGCTTCGGTCAATGCGGATAACGTTCGAGGCTTTTCACCGAAATGCACTTCCCAAGAAACGTACCTTTGAGCGGCGTGAAATACTTTTGAAATCATTAGAACGACAAAAAGCTCACCTAGACGGCACGGATTCGTCATAAAAGAAGGCACAGGAGAAAACACCAACGGCGACTGCAAACTGAAACAGCGCACCGCGGTGGGTGGGTGGGACACACACACACACACACACACACACACACACACACAAACAAACAAACAAACAAAAACCGAAATGTAGGCAGGAAATCTTATCTGCGCATGCGCAGCAAATGAGCGCCACCTCTCAATTCGGTACACGCGGGGTTTTACGTGAGAGATAAAGTGTTTTAAGCATCTCGTTTCTTCTTTATGCAAGGCCGTTCAAAGGACAACGCGCGCACACACGCAAGATCAGACCGAAACACGACAACGACACCAACAAATTGTGCCGGCAAGAAAATGTAGCAGAACTTGCGGCTGTGTTACTTGGTGCATAATCTTAAATACTGGAAGGAGGGATTCCATAGAGGACTAATGACACTGATGCCCAGCACAAGACTAGTTGAGAGTAGCGTTTGTCCAGTGCATCAGTGTTCTTTTTTTTTTCTATCTAGTGTCGAATTCGTGCTTCCAGTACACTAGAAAACATAAATCTTAGGCATAAGCTTCCACTACTGCAACCAGGAGAAGATACGTCTCACGAGGATTCGCTGAGAGCTACTTCCTCACACCGACACGGGCCTGACCGTCTTACCTTTTGTCAATGAAGAGATAGGGCCTCTAGAACGACATTTAACGATCGCCGCCCACGCGGGACTCTGTATAGAATCAGAAGCAACGCCGTTGCGTCGCAGCCACTGACGACAAGGTCCATCAGAACCCATCGGACGATGGAAGCAAAGAAGTCTTTCCTATTCTTCGTCGAACCAAAGAGAAGAAACACGAAGACGCCAGAAAGCGAAATAAGCGAGAAAAAAAGAATGGAGAATGTGGCTGGCTTTCTTCACGAGATTAAATAGACTGCGCGAGTCTTCTCCGCACGGAGAACATGGAGCAGCGGCCGTGCTTTTCAAAAGCCCATTTACGCGAACAGGCTAGCGCACCCAATCGAAGGCACACCAAAAAAAAAAAAAAGTAGGCGAAAGACGAAGGAGTAGAAAGAACGAGGAATTTGGGAAGAGTCAACAAGGCGACGCCACCGGGCCCCAGCCAGCCCTCCGTTGCTCGCTGGGCGCCGCATCTTGTCAGAGCTTCTTCAAACCGAAATAGCAGCGGGTAGACAAGGCGGTTCCGGAGTGCCCTCACGCACACCATCTTGCGCCTCGATGCGTGGGGCAAGGAAAAACAACATTTCGTACCTCCTTCGAACAACATCGAGAAAGAACAAAAAAACACGATGACGTAGTAGAGTGCACACTCAGTGTGCGAAGGGGGAGGAGTTCTCTCGCGGGGCCGCTAGAGTACCTGTCTATCTTTCCGCAAGCTCTTCTACTCCACCCACGAGCACGCCACACACGGTCGACTTCGGAGAGTGCGGCTGATTAGCTCTCTCGACACCTTCGACGACGCCACAAGCCCTCAATTTCAGCGGCAGCCGATACTCTCGAAGACCACCCACGCGTACTCGAGGTTAGAATGCACGTTGGGGAGAATAAAGAGAGAGAGAGGAGGAGGAGAGGGATAGAGGACAACACTCACGCGTTCACATTTCGGCAGCATCTGGAGCTGCGACAGCATGCTGGACAAATGAGAGGGGAACAAGACCAAGATAGCTGGTACGAACAAATCGGGGAATTTCATGTCGACAACGCGTACAGCACCGCGCCGCTGGATTTGCAAAATCATTTCTTTTCTCCCCTTTTATATTACCCTAACCTAACGAAACCAATGCGCCAGCCTTTGCACGTCATGTCTACGTAGCCTCTTCCACAAATATTAGTCGAGGCTCCGATCATTCAATCAATGTCAGATGGTTTATAGATAATTTCGATTTCTTTTTTTTGCGGGGAGGGGGGAGGGCGGTGTACCAGAACGCAGGGGGGATGCATGGATAAGTGCCTTTCTGTGAGAGGGGAGGACGGATCGATATAGGAATAATCTGTTTTTTTTTTTTCTGGAGGGGGGGGGGGGCGGTTGCCAAGGTCCTCTTGGGCAAGATGGAGTGGGGTTAACATATATATGTGTGTGTGTGTCGGGGGGGGGGGGGGGGGTGTTAAAATTTTTGGTCATAACGCCAGTTAATCGCATTGTCTGTCGCACAAGCCCTCCCACGCTGGAATCGAATGCACGAGGCTTTTCGATCGTAAGTGCTCCTGCATTCATAGCATCCCCGCATTTCGCCTCCTTTGAACTTTTTCCATATTCGTCATGAATATGCTCCAGTTACCTCTTCGCGAAACAAGTACGCCCTCTGTAAGCCTAATCCCACAGCTAGCACGCTGACCCACGCTACTTCTAAAAGGTCACGGAGAGAAACGCCGTGTAGACGACTTAACGAACGAAGGAGACGGAAAGCGGCTCAAAGAGTCGACTGGGCGGGACATAAACCGCCACAAAGTAAGAGATGTAACAAAAAAACGCGCAAAGAGACGAATCAGCGAAAAGCTCAGACACCCCCCGCAGCTTTTGTCCCGCAGTCAAGAAAGCGAGCGAAGGAAAACCGAAAAGCAGCGCGGCAAAGTTCCAAGACGAATGAGCTCGACGCGTGGGCGGAAGATCGAGTTATGGTGGGAACTTAATGACTATAGCCGAAACGCCCCCCGCGCGAGTTACACTACCAGGCTTGTAGCTAGGAGCTGGGCGGGCGCGCGCTCGGCAATCGACAGCGTGGGAGAGCCTTTGCGGACAAATAACGAGCAATCAAACACGCGCGTATGCAAAAGAGAGCATGCAAATCGGCGGCACGAGCGGGGACTTCACGGTGCGACTGCTCACTTTGCTCCTCTGCATTTGCGGGTCGATTCACTGTCCCTCTTGCTTGCAGAACCCGCCCACCGTTAAAGGAACTCCGGCGATTTTTCGATATTCACCGATTTAAATAAAACTTTGAACATATCTTCTCTTCGCTGCCCTGATGATATCTGCCAAATTATACAGCCGTAAGTCATGTAGTTTTTGGGAAACGAATTTTAAAAATTAGTAGCCCAATTCCGGAATCATGCCTTCAAATGCGGGCCACCCTGTGTACGTGACGCATCTGTCTACTCCTTTCTCGCCCAGTAGACGGACGCAGCGCGTGGCGCGCGCTTTTTTCGTCGAGGCGATGCTGACGCTAGCACGTTGTGTAGCGGATTTCGTGACGTCATCGCATACCCAGCGTGGAGAATGGAGCAGCCCCCTGTTTCGGTTTCTGTTTTGACTCATCGTTAATTGCTTATTTAAAATTATTGACGAGTGTCGGCAAAATGAACCCCCCTAGCTGTTGCAGGACTGTTAATACTATTTGAAAACGGGGTTATCTCAGTATGGTCGAAAATGCACCGGAGTTCCCCTTTAAAGTAGAGCCCAATCGTTGGATACTAATTATTTCAAAGTACAATTTGGAGTCCTAGACCGAGCTCAGCGAGCTGAAAGAGCCAGTGGAGCCCTGGGCTGAGGGCTTCACCCAGAACTGCCGTCAATTCACCAGCTAAATGAAGTTTCTCCCTTCTCCTATACTCCTCAACGTAGAGTGACACGCTTCCTAAGTTATACAAGCCCTCGTACGCTCGCGCTGACGCACATTAATTTGGATATTGGTGAGTGGACGTTTCACCGCACAAGAGCGAGTCATATCCAAGGAGCCATCATGGTGGGGGCAAAAAAAAAAAAGAAAAAAAAGACGGTAAGCCTTGAAAAGATGTGGACACAAAAGAAGACAGCCAAACAACCGAAACCCTACTGGATGAATCCCAACTAGACGAACTTTTCTGTTGTTATGAGCCATCACAGCTGGCTCTTTTTATTTTTCATTCTTTCTCTCTCTCTGTCTTTTTTTTTTTTTTTAGAAGAGAAAATATGCACGATGTGTAAGAAACGATGCGCTAAGTGACAATGGTAACGAAGCTTTTTTCCCCTCCAACCGTTTGCTTCAACTTCACCACCACAGAGGGTGACACAGAAAATGGGTATGTATAACAGCTCTGCCCACTGAAACATTTTAAAACACAGGCGGGTTCGACTCCCGGAAACGACCGCCCCATCTCGATAAAGGCGAGCTGCAAGAGCACCCGAGTGCTTTGATTGAGGTACACACTAGAGATAGAGAACCCCAGGTTTGTTTTTGGGTGGCTCAGCGCTCGCAGAGCTCGAATTCCTTCTAGGCAGTTAAATTTCGCGAAAAGGCACCATATGGCGCCGCCTACCTTGTCCGCCCGTAGAGGCGTAATTAAAATCGCGCGCCGGCGGTGTGGCAGCGCCCCCGCAGTTTTTCGCTACGAAGAAGCACCACGCGAACGCCGTAAAACGTACTGTAATGCCGCGGAGTGGGAAGTACAGATGCGGGCAAAAAATGAATTAAAAAAAGAAAATAAATAAATGAGCGCGTCGCCACGAACCTACGCACTCGTCCCACACCGCAGAGCAACTGTGGCCGCTGCGTGGCGGTGAAAGCGAACCACTACCGCCTCCGCGCGCCCTCATTTCGTTTTGTGTTATTATACACACTCGCGCCGCGGCTGCGCTCGAAGAAAACACACCCACACGTGCGACACCCACACGACTGTGAATGGCGAGTGGCTGCAGCGAGAGAGTGCGCTCTTCCGAAGGGGGGTAGGGGCGGCAGAGGCGACGACATATTTAGCAGCGCCCACGAAACGTGTCTTCAAAATACCGCTTTATGAAAACATGACGCCAACGCGCGGACCCGAGGTGCGCCAGTACGAAAGGAAAAACGCGACGGATTTTAGCTTCAGGGTATAGCAACTTACACGTACACTTGAAGTCGATGTCTTTTCTCCACAACAATTGTGTAACGATGCCCGATTACTGACGCAAAATAACAACTGCTGCCAAAGGCAATGCCATCACTTCACTTCATCGACCGTATTTCCTCATACTCTACCAGCACTACTAGGCAAACTTTGTGTTGACTAACTTGTGGCTGATGTTGATTACACAGCGTTAAATAATCGCTAATTCTGGCTAGCGTCGACTGCTGTCGACAATCCGGTGTTATAAAAGCCAACACATTCCGTTCATCCAAACTCACTCAGTTTTAGAAACCTGCAGCAATTTCATTTCTCGAACAGGAATGAGGGAACTGCTATTCAGTATGACGATTTTATTGACCTGTGTATGCATGTATTGGGTTCTCGTCCTGCATTCCTCGTAGCATGCGCAAGGCCTCAAGGGAGGAGGCTTGGATCGACTGTCGCGTTGTTGCTATCACGCAGGCGCAGGCACGTCTTCCGGAGCGAAGCCCTTGTGTAGCACCTACTACGTACGTAGCGGACAGAACTTGGGTGTATTTTACCGTGACAGCCTTGAACACAGAACTGCATGTAGACCATTTACAAGATCTGCAGTGCGCTTCCCAGCACTGCATATTCGCCCTACTAATGGCGGCAACTGTCGCCCTTGAGGTGGAGACGAAGTCCTAGTTTCACGCGCTAAAGGGTTTGTCTATTATGCGTGTCAAGAGAGCGGAGTCTATAGACTGGTTTACGGACGGGTTTGAGTGCCGCCGCGTTGGGCTGTTAACCTTTATGTTCTGTATCTTTAACAACTAAACGAACAGTGTTACAGTAGACGCATACGCATGAAAACGGTTGGGTTGGTGCATACGATGTTTCGTGGCCATATTAGTTCATGTCGCGACATACAAAAACAAGAAAACATCGACTTAACAGCCCAAGATGGCGGCGCTCTGATGTCTTACGGAAGATAGTCTATACTTTGCACGTCATAGCGTAAGCAAACTTAGCTTGAACACGCTGTTTGCAGTAAGTGACTAGCCGACATTAGTTGGGCAAACTGAATAGCAGGAAAGCTAGCTTTACAATTAGGAAACGGGTTTATAGACCTATTCCGTGTTTGTAAACAGCGGTAGGTGCAGTCGACATACTGAAGCCGCTTGTAGCGACGTCGCGGCCTCAGTATGTCGACTGCACCTACCGCTGTTTACAAACACGGAATAGGTCTATAGGGAATGACTTGCATTCGACGTAATAAACCTAGTCTAAAGGGTTCTTCGACGGGTTCGTTTCCTTGTTACGACACAACCAATGAAACCAACAAGACAATTCAGCCAAGGTAAGCCTGCAGGAACACGCCATTTGTTGTTTCGGACCGTAGCGTAATGGTTCCGGCCTAAATTGAGAAGAGCTAAGGTGGACGAAAAAGCACCCTTACCTTCGGTGGGATCCAAACCCACGACCTTCCAATTACGCGTCCGATGCTCGACCATGCTGCCCGGTGCGCATTTGTTGGGTGCGTGTGTTTAATCCTTAGGAGCCAGCGCCATCGGTAGCCAAGGCGGCGAGTGGGGAACACTCTTTTCGCCAGGTGGCGTCACGTGACTCAGGTTTGTAGATAATGAGAGCACCCACAGCACTTTCCAAGTGCTTCCACGCGACGCGTTACTTCACGCTACGCAAACAGGTGGAGAATTTTTATTTCGACTATGTCTTTTTCATGAAATATGAAAGTGCCTGCCATTTCGCTCAAAGGCAGGAAGGCTGCCGCTACTACTTCGCGATTCAGAAAAGCGCAAGATGACGACGGCGGGAAAGAGAGAAGGAAAGAAAGAGAGAGAGGAGGAGGCGCGTTTCGCAGGTGGCCACATCCCTCTCGCGCAGTCCGGCTGTGTGTGTTGCATGAGAGGATCGCACAATGAGAGAGACGTGACTGGCGTTCGTATATGTACGCGAGGCCTCGCATCCGCCGCCACGCATCGCGTAGCTGTGCGTGTACACGCGCGGCTCATTCATTACGCACGCGTACTTTTCCAGACGGCGCAGCAGCAGCAGACGACGACGCTCGCGTAAAAAGCTTCCGCGTCAGGTGACGAGACAGACCTGCGGCCGCCATGCACGCTCGATGGCCGACCAACACGCGGCACATCACGCATCCAACGCACTCGTTGCTATCGAAGTTAGCCGACGCGAGGAAGGGTGAACGAAAAGATTTGAATTAAACGCTGCGTACGTAACGCCAGCGCGTAGCGCGCACCTATGCTGCGCTTTCCGAGCGCAAGGGAGCAACTGGCAACGGATTCGCCATGTTGTTGCTTCGCGTACTATTTAACTATTCCAGCAGTTACCAGGCACGACATCGGCATGCGCAGCGAGTAAAACACCACGGTCCGCTTTCACAAAAACTTGTCACAGCCAATGCAGGCAACATTAGAGAAGCGTCACCATCGTTTTCATGTAATTTTCAGTGCATATATCAATCGTCCCCCCTCCGCAAACTCTCTGCACCTTCACCTGGTTTTAACTGCCTCCGCGATCACCTTTTACCAAGCGACGATGTGATGTGGTGACCTCATCGTGTGACTTCACGGTGTTTGATGTCATTGCAACGTCACAAATTTCGTAGATTTGTGATGTTAATTACATTGTGCATCACGCGTGTTGACGTCGACGGTCAATTTTCGTGTTTGATGAGGCGTCAAAGGCTTTCGCCTTAGGAAAAAAAAACTTCGTGTGTCTTCACGCTGCACTGCGAGTAAGTGCATGCGAGCAGACGACACTCAGTTGTCGTCTGCTAGCTCGACCGTCTCCTCAATAGCACACTCTGAACGTTGTATGCTTTCCTTTGGTTGAGTAATCTATGTAATCTTAGCATCCCAACTTAGTGCAACGAACTCTCGCACGTGGCGCGACACCGAATACAAAACTATACAGGGCGCCGGAAACGCGTTCATCGCGGTGCATAACCCATGCTGCAACACGCGCCGTTCACGTGCGCGCCTTATTAAGGCCATTGAGCGGCGCATTTGTTAAAGCTGCCGCGGCGGAGACGTCGCCGGTCGTAGAAGGATGATGTAAATAAGCCGGCGCGCAAATTACGTCGCATGACTGCGAGCGCGGCCTTGGCGGCAGGCAGGCACATTAATCGCTCCGGCGATTGGGACGTGGGTGGCAGCATCGGGCTTTTGAATGATATCGCGCGCACGCGCGCGTTGAATCTCGCCTTTTGCGTGCGTGCATGCAGGAAGCGTGGCCGCCGGCGTACACATACAAACCCCTCTTCTGTTGTGGACGCCTGCCAAGCACGCTGTATAGCATTATTTCCTAGAACTGTCCCTTCGCGCGGACACGCCAGACAGGGATACGGCGCGCCCTCTTGAAGAAAGAAAAAAAAACGATACAGAAGGAACAATTGTTTGGAAGTTGTACAAGATTCGAACGCACGCTTGTCGCAGGTAAGAGAAGGGCATTTCGCCAAGTTTGACCCTTCAGACATGCGTTCGAGTGTCGCGAACAGTCTGTGCGACAACTACGACGCTCGGTAAGTTTTGAGCGAACGCAAAGTACAGGAGTCAGAGCTTGTTCAGCAATTTCATCAATTATAATATCGCTATGATACGTATAGAAGTCATAACCGCCCACGTGACCATTACATAACTACTAGTTACTGGCATTTGTTGCTGTCATAATAAATAGTCGCTGCCTTGCTTTATGCTTTATCCTTATTTTCGCAGTCCTTTTTTAAGGTCTCAACTCCTAATATGATCCCTCTTAACACACCGCTGTCGACTGCGCCGCGGAGGCAATAGTTCCCTTCGACGACCTATTGAAGGCTAATTCGCTTATACGAACTTAAGTTTACACCTCGTATACGTCTTTGCTGGTTTAGATGCCACCTTAATACATCTTTTTAGTAGCATGTGTTGCGAGTCACCCTCCGTAATGCGACACGCACAGCGACAACATTGTCTGAATTTCTTTTTTTTTTCCTTATCGGCATTTCTATACCGCGGGAGTAAGTAGAGTGCACACACGTATACGAGTATAGTACACATCACTGACCGATGAAGGCGATGGCCTGTGGGAAGAAGGAGGCCAGGTTCTGCGACCAGTGGTCCTCGATGGGGATCTTCATGTACTTCAGGCCTCGACCCTCGAACGCGTTCGCCAGGTTGTGCGTCACGTTGAGCACGTAGCGGATGTTGTGCCGCTCCAGGGAGTCCAAGTCCAGCGAGTTTTCTCCTCGTTGCCTGCGCAGCAAATAACGCGTGCACTAGTTGTATACATACAGACATGGGCAATGTGCAGGTTTACAAGCGATGGAATGCACGCGTTATACTGGAAGCCGGCCTCAACGACCAGCGGTGCGCTTGTCAATTACCTACGTATATAAGAGATCCCTTCAAGGTGGTTTCCTTTCGAACCGTAAAGGATTTTATGTGCTTACGTAAATACGCATATGAAAAGCTTAATGCCCCTCATTCTTGCCGACGTATGACCTTTGGCTGAGCAGTGACACGAGAATCTCTGATGAATTTTGCCAAGACGTTTAAGTTTTCGACTGAAAACCGGCTACGCACGCATGCATGGGAATACCAACTATCCAAAACAAGCGAAAAGTGTTCGCTGTTCCGAAAATGAGCGAATGTGATTGGATGGAACGTCTATGCAAATTATCTCTGGGTAGGACAGTGATGGCTGTGTGCAGAGGTTGTACTCATTCTTAGGTTGTAATCGAGTATAGGTTACTACACCAGGTGGCAGCAATGTCGTGGCCCCCGCAACTTCGCAGCCGCGAGAAATAGTCTTAACGCGCAGTTACTGTACACGGGAGAAGCCCAAGTCAGCGGCGACCATCCTGCGCGGTCACCTCAACGATATACATGCGCGCCGCTGTATGGCGCGCTACTGTTAGCGCTGGTTCCTACGGCTCCCCAACGGGTCGTAAAAGGAACGGGCAAAGAATTGTTTCTTTACGATCGGAGTGGAAGTTTGAGGGAACACGTGTGCTCACACGACGCGCAGGGGCCGCGGGGCAAACGACCGCCGTCCCAGATGGCGCTGTCCTCCTACGCACTTATAGACTATGCCGCCGTAAAAAGGAAGCCAGTGTCACTGAACTGGGCACCGTGTTACAATAGGCCGCGGGGACGATGTTGTACAAACTACACTTCGTGTTCGTAGCGTGTACGGTTAACTCTCCCGGGGTTACGCAGTTGTTTGGGAAGCCCGCCTCTTTCCCAACACCTACGGGCCGGTGTGTCCCCGGACATGTGGCCACGGACATTCAAGGTCGCTGTGATCCCCGTAAAAGTAAATAAATGAAAAAAAGAAAACTAAGGTTCTGCGGTTTTACGAGCCAAAACCAAGATGCGACTTAAAGGGCCCCGAAACCGCTCCGACTTCAAAGAGGAGAGAGTGCTTTCTTTCTAGACTTCACCGCCAAGCTTCCTATAGGGGCGCTATCTCCTCGCCACTTATTTCTTTATAAAACACGTGGACAATGACAGCAATAAACTTTAATCCTATCAGGTTTTCGTGCTTTTTCGGTTGCACGCCGTTAACTCCGCTTGCGCCGATGAAAACGCACAAAACGAAGTGAAAATCAGCTGATCGCGCAACATGCGAGACAGCCCAGAACGGGCCGTGCGACTTCATGTCAAAGCAGAGTAGGAGACAATTCACGACTTATATCCCTCGTAGTGTGGACCAATCGAGAGCTTACTTCCTCGTTACGTCACAGCTGGCGTCACGAATTCTGTGGAAAAGACGGGAGACGCCAGGAGCGAACAGATCACTCGTTCTTTATATTTTCAGAGATTGTCCAGGGGTCCTTCAAGGGGCACCGAAGTGGGCGAAGGCATCGGGTAGAACCTGCCCACCTGTGACATTTTTACACGTATTTTTCTCCCGCGAAAATAATAATCATCTGGCTTGCTCTCGTTCCGCTTCTTGCAAACTTGGCACTCGCCACTCTTTTGTCAATGAATGCTACGCCACGCTGATAACGCTCATGACGTTGGTGATATGGAAGCGGCGGGCGTGCGGTGAAAATGCAAGAAATCATAACTGTTTGGTTCTTACGCCCCAAAACCACGATATGATCGTGAGAGATGCCCTATAGAGGCAGGCTCCGGATGTTTCGACCGCCTGAGGTTTTTAACAGGCACCTGAAACCTAAGTGCACGGGCCTGGGGCATTTTGTTTCCATGGAAATGCAACTACCGTGGCTGGGATCGAACCCGCGACCTTCGTGCCAGCGGTGGAGGAGCATAACCACTAGAACGACGTAGCGGGTCTTGCACGGAAAGGCAAACAAGATAAATGACCACTACTGTCGAGGAACAAAGAAAAAAAAAAAAAGACCCCTTTTATGCGCTGCTTTCTTTTTTCTTTAAGACTGCAAATTTAGATGAATGATAAGTAACCTAGGTAGAGACAATTGAACCGGAGCCCCTATTGTAAAATCCCGAGCAAGTTCCCGCCCCCCTCCCCCCTTCAGCCATTTTCACTGCTTCATCACTGTTTTAGAAACAGCGAATGCATGCGTACTCAATAAAGCATTTCATTAGAACCACACGTGTGCATTTTTTGTTCTTAGTGGCACTTCCTCCGCCATCTTGAATTTTGCTCTATGACCGATCAAGGCCCCCCCCTTCGAATCTTGTCGGATTATATTTCACCGTAAACAAAAGGGGGGGGGGGGGGGGGGCTTGCTCCGGACATTACGGTACTGCACGAAGTACCCCGTATTCATCAGCTTGTTTCGACACTTAGAAACTTAATGTTTAATTTAGACCTGAGCCAGGGTCGCCAGAAGCCCTGCAGGACAATTTCGTAAAGCAATAACCAAGCAATGTGCAACAGAATGACAGGCTTGGTTCACTGAAAAGGTGAATCGAAAGCAGGCGCACGTGCCTGTTATCGCTGGGCGCAGGCCGCGCTTGAATGGATCGGAACCGCGTCGAGTGTTTTCGACTGCTCTGATTAGATAGAGCGGTGCAGGTACAATCTCGAACGTTTACGCGAGCACCTGCGATAGCGCTCGAACGAATCTAACGTGACTGACGTGCAAAAATAGCCGACACCTTACACGTGCGTAGATTAGATTTCGACTACCAACGACAGGTGCTCGCCGCTATCGCTGAACTGTGAGCGTTACTTGCTTTGCAGTGCACGAGTTCACCAATGTTAAGACCACGCTTTGACGGCTGACGCCTTTAGCACTGCAATATAGTGCGGCGATAACCTCTGGTTTTCTCCTGGAGAAAGGTGTGCACTACTAAGCACCACGACGCACACGTACCTAGATACAGGAAGGGCACGATCTGCACGGGAAACGGGGGGGTCCGCTCCCCCGGGGCTGTCGTCTCGGGCGAGGCCGCTGTCGCAGCGGTCCGGGTCGTCGCGAGGGTCCTTGGGCGAGCCGCACTCGGTGGAGATGCGCAGCGTCTCCAGGCCCAGAAGGGCACGAGTCGTGGTCACCGACACCGGGCCGCCCGGGGTGGTGGTGGTGGCCGGGGGAGACGAGGAGGAGGAGACGGCAGGGCCCCCGGGCTCCTGCGGAGGCTCCCCGCTGTCGCACCACTCGGGGTAGCGAGAGTGGAACTCCGAGAAGCCGCCTGCGTCGAGACAATGCACGGGAGGGAAGAGGTCAGAACCAGAAACACGACATTGCGATACGCACGTAGATAGGCACATCATTGACAGCCACCGAAGCTAGCACTACCGCCATTATCATCATCATGCTATTCGCCCCCCCCCACCCCCTGCAAGGCGAAGGCTTCTCCCAGCAATGTCCATTCTAATACTAACTCCAGTTTCTTGCTTCCTTATTAGTGAGAGTAGGCGGGGGATGATGGCACTGCTTTTTCTTGAGCCTTTCCGCACAGTACTATAAGGTAGCAAATTGGCCGAGTTGGAATATATATTACTGAGGGTGCCGGCGCAAACAGCACACAGAGCTGTGTCGCCCTCATTCGTCTAGTCCTGTGTCTTGTCTGCGCTCGCCGTCGTCGTGAGTACCTTCCTCACAGATTCCTGTAATGGTGGGGTGCGTACAATTTATGAGTGAAAAACGTGGCCCGATACCGAAGGCACTGTTGTCTAACGAGGGGCCTCCCACTAAAACATGAGACGTTTAACCACCATACTTATTTGCAGCAACACTTTAATTCGTTAGCACTGGCTAACTGTATTCACATATTGCTAGTATTACTGCTATCCGCTGTTAAACACAAGCATTGTCCTAATTCATTCAATCCCAATGAAATGTTCGAGTTGTCCGATTTTTCCTACTTCAAAAGTTTCTGCATCGTCCCAAGCAATTATATAGACGAACTGTAATCCCGTGTCGGCGATACACTTCCCTACGTCTCCCATGTTGGGCCCATGAAGTCAGTAACGATAGTTTCTGCTCGTCTCCTTTTATGAAAGCATACTCTTCATAGATCTGGTTTAGGCCGAGGCAGGTCCACACGAGGCGTTTCATTGTATAGCTGCGGATGCCGAAGCAGCACAATGTGGTACCACTAAAATGGAGGTCTCAACTCGAACTTGCCCGTGCGACTTCGAAAAGCGGGGAGAAACTGCGCGAGCAAACCACGAGACGGACGACAGGGAATGGCACAACAGAGGCTGTGCCAGTTGTCACGCGATCATAGAGGGCGGTGGCGAGCTTTGGGCTGGGCGGAGCGTACGCGCCGCGACGTCGCTACAAGCGCCTCAGTATGTCGACGGCGCCTACCCCTGTTTACAAATATGGAATAGGTCTATAGGCGCAGTGCGTTTTCTTTTGTAACAAAATTGCACGCTGAATAGATAAAATAATAAAAGGACAATTCAACCACACGTTGTAGCGCACGCCCTAAAGGTATTCCGGTTTAGGCAAGCGTCGTGAACAGTAAGCTGCAGAGGTGAACGTTTTGTGCATCGCTGGGCTCGAGATTACGACTACGAGTGGAGCTAAATAATTTGCCGCTTTTATTTTGCTAGTTTCCGCGGGACAGTCGTGCACCTTATGCCCGAGAGAGGCTTAAATTATCTAAAGATGCTTTTAGAAACAAATATTTTACTGTCCATTCACGAAATCGCAAACTATGCAAGTCTACGATGTGGCGCTCTCTCGTCAAGCTGCAATTGCAACGAAAAAACACTTTTAAAATTAAAACAACAACAACGCGCCTTTCTTTTTTTTTCTTTTTCAACTGTCCCCGAGCGCCACTAAGAGAAGGTCGGCTGAATACGAACCGCTGTCCGCACTCCTTCCTAGCCCGTGACGCCCCTCGTACAGCCCAGCTGTAACAACAACCCATCAGTGCAGATCGCGAGCGTGCATCTACACCCCCCCTCCACCCTCGTTTGCACCAGTGCGGATCCGCTCACTTTCAGCCGTGGCTTCTTCCTTTCTTTAGCGAAAACCAGGGCAGACTGGAAAAAGTGACGCGTCCCGCTGTTCGTTCACGGTCAAAAGAAAAGAAAAATAAAAAACGACCGAGAGACCGCTTTTGGCATCCACGCCTCCCTTCATTCGTGGCACCGGCTCCGACGAGGGGCCAAGTGGACCCAACGACACAGCGTGCAGTCGAACGAATGACCCCCCCCCCCCCCCCCCCCGCCCCATTCCTTCCTAAACTCCCGCACTTCTCTCAATCTCTGTCGGCCTGCACGTGTTCTCGCGTCACGCTGAGCGGCAAGCGACCTTCGATCTCGCACACCCGCGACACCACCACCCCCCGCTTCCTTCTTTCAAAAGACTCCAAGAAGAACCCCTCCCGAGACCCGTTCGAACGCCAGTCTCCATCCGCGCGCGCCACGGAAACGACCCGAGCAACAGCAACAAAGCGAGAGGGACCGCAGCGAGCGAGAAAATACGATATACACATACGAGAAAGGATAAATAAAAGGCAGTTCAAAGGGAGAATACAGCGTGGCACGCACCGCACAAAAAGCTAAGCCTCGCCAAGCGGACGACGACGGGAAACGAGGGAGAGAGGAAGCAGACGTACACTCTAGCAGACGACGACGACGACGATCACGCGGCATTTGATGCCGCGGAGAGATGCCTATCTCGCACCCTTCCCACTTCCCGCCGTGCCGGCCACACGAGGAGGGACGCCAGACAAAAGGAAGGAGAGGGGAGAGCGTAGAAAAGAAACAAAAAGGAAAAGGAGAAAGGCATCGTGCTCGGGGGGGTTTATACAGACACGACACACAACCCGAGCTGCAGCCGAGCCAGCACCACACTCATCTTACGTCCGGTTTGAAAGCCAAAACACAACACCCCGCCGCGGATGAGGCTCTGCGCGCACCAGCAGAACGGAGCAAGCAACACGCTCAGCAACCGTGACGACGACGAGTACGAAGGAAGAAGAAGAAGAAGGCGCCGAGCGAAACCAAATGCAGGCGCCCCACGGCCATCAACTTCCGCTGCCCTTCGGCGCTGCCAGAGGGCACCAACACTTCTTCTCCTCCCACGTCCTCATCGGCAAGACCACTTCGCCCCCCACCGTCTTGGGTTTATTTTCTTTCCTCCGCGACGCGCGTGTGCGTACTCTCTCTCACACACACACACACACACTCTCGTGACGTCATACGACGTCCGGAGTCTATGCAGACGGCGTCGCCCGTCGTCGTCTGCTAGCCGCACGCAGCCGCAGAAGAGTTTTTTCGGTTGGCGTCTTCGGCTCTTGTCGCGCCACGTTTGGCGTCCTCGGGGGGGATGGAAATCGGCACTGTCGAGACGCTAAAGTGCCCCAGCACTTCCACTCGCGCTGGGCGTCGTACGCTTTTCTCACTTCTCGGCAACATGCATCGGAAGAGTACAAGATAAAGAGCGAGGAGTCGCCTCAAAATCAGTCCAGAACGCGCAGCTATTAGTGAGTGGGTCACAGCTCTGAGGGCGGCGGTACAACAACGGCAGGGACAGGGAGAGGGCACGGGTAAGTTGATCGTAATCTGCCCCTTCTAAGACGTCGTCCACCAGTGGCGTCCTCAAAAAGTGGTCGAGACTTGTCTAGGATTAAACCGTCGGCCTTGGGAGATAGCCCCTTACACAGCGCTGGGGTTGTTTGGACAGCGACACAACGGCGATGCCACAGCGATTACAGGCGAAACGTGTCTACCGTAGTCAGGTGCATGCGCGGGGTAGACAAGCACGACCGTGCTTTCTGTAAACGCTGAACGCGTCAGCGCATATGGGACACTATGTCCGCTGCTGTCGCTGTTTCTAGGGAGATAACATGGCACGAGGTCTTCACTGGACCTTCTTCGAGTATCTCCTGATGCAAGGGAATATAATACAGGCGGGACAAACGTTACCGAGCAGTATCGACGACATACTCATTGACTCTCAGTCATCACGGTAAAGGGAAGAAATCGAGACATTTAAGCTGGACTGAGTGCAAGATGTGGTCACTAGATGTCTGCAGATGTGGTCACTCGATGAAGCTGGATTGAGTGCAAGATGTGGTCACTCAACCTATTGATCGGCTGTTCCAATAGGTTGCAGTCTAGAAGGCTCCGGAATTTTGGGGTCAAGACCCAATCGTGCGCTCTTGAACAGGTTGACAGTTAACTGCCTTAGCGTACCGCAGTAGATTTCATACAGATGAAATCATCTAAGTATCTGAAACGCGCCAATATGTCGAAGCCTTTAGAATGCTGTGTCAACTTCCGATCGCCTCCTGCGAGGAGCACAACCGAACATGCTATGTTGCGCACACG
>JALIZH010020299.1:80000-113128 GCA_030522465.1 Rhipicephalus appendiculatus
TACGTTAAAACTGCTCGTAAGATAACATTTCAGCCAATCCCGTTGCTGGACATATCACTGGAAAATCCGGTCGGCCAATCAGAATAAGAGAGAAAGGTTTTGTGAATTCCGCTTCAACTTTTTGGTCGGCTATCACTTGACGACCAAAAGCAAGTTTTTTTTTATGTACTTCAGTACCGTGGTTTGGTGCTTCGCAAACGACCGGCTTTGATGAGCAAGGTGCCCTGCCATAGCCGGTTCTAATAGGTACATCAGTGCTCGCGAGCACCTGACAACCAAGTGGTGTAGCAACGAGTTCTTGGTTGGCGCATGCGCACTGAAATAAGGCTTGCGCTCTCTGGCACGTCTACAAACGCCCGTTCAAGAAAAAAAAAAACATGTTTTTTGAAGTATTTACAAAAACAGAAAGACCGCAATTTCTTCAATTTCTAGGGCTGATTGCGCGGATGACTATTTTAGCTCTCGTTTGAGTGCCCGTATGTTCTCGTCATGAGTTCCCGGATGTCTCGTTTTAAGAGCCCGCACAACAGAGCCGAGTTTGGGCTCAAGGTCACGTGATGGCCGCCGACAACGATAAATAAAAAAAAAGAAAGTGAACATGGCTGAATTCGGCACTGTTTCATCTACAGCGTAAGGCACGTTATCACGCGGTACACAATGGAGCCCGTGTGCATTACCACCGGTATGAGAAACGTCAGCGCCATGGTTACTGCGCCAGTGGCCAACGCATCCGTTCAGTCAGCGTTACTTACACCCCCCACAGCCTATGCGATCAATTGCTTGCATCTTCCGCGAGAAAGTAGCCACGTCATCGCACCGGATGTGACGAGGCACCTCCCAAGGTCCGGTTTTAAAGGAAGCACCGACGCATTATCTTAGCTAGCGTAAAGGAAGAGTACGACATGTCAGCGACATGGCGAATGCATGGCTCGGTAGAAAGGAAGACGGAGAGCTCTGCGTTGTCACGACTTGCACAAAGTCCGGTCCAATGAACTCGCTTTACACCACGCACATCCCTGCCGTTCTATCGGTGGCCGAATGAAACCTTTGAACCGGAACGTTGGGTCTAGGTGCAACTTCGAACACGACATTTTGCAGAGCGAAAAGGAAAACTTTAATTTTAATGCGAGGTTTAACATGCCAAACCATCTGGTATTCTTTGACGTGAACCGGCGTCGCCCAGAACACTGGCATCTAGCATCTTGCCTCCACCGAACCCGCGACCTTCGGGTCAACAGTCGAGAACCATTACCTCTAGGCCACCGCGAAGTCCTTCTTCTCTTCTCGATTTTTAGGTTCTCGCGCAGGATAAGATGAATGAAACGTTCGCGCGAACGGTAGTTGTCTATGTTCCCGGCGGCGAGTCTCCATTGGCCTAACAAGCTCTCCAGCGTGCCAAGGCCGGCTCTCGCCTTTTCGCTGAATGAACAAACATTCGCCCAACAGTCCATTCTTCTATGAACAAACAGCGGCCGATTTTTCGAGCAGCCCAGGGGGGAAGGGGGGGGGGAGGCGGATTCGCATGACTGAGGAAAAAAAAGGACGAAATTATATCTTCCCCGCCTCGAAGGCAGGGCGGATGGCGCCGTCGCACAGCGTAGTTCCGCCGGAACTAAACACTTCCTTCGTTTTATCATTTATTACTAAAGTTTCCTTTTCTTAAAAAGGAACCGCGCCTGTCTCACGCTCGGCATTCCTGGCGTCACATCCGCTTGCCGAGTTTCGTGCCGCGTAGCCCGGCCCTTGATTCAAGTTTATTTTTTTTTCGGGAAGGAATGCTCCCTGAACAACAGTGAATGCGGAGTAATATAACGAATGTGCAATATCGACCCTACGACGACTGCGCCCCCTGCAAAGCAACGCATATACTTGACCGGTTGACGAACAAGTGGGCCCCATAGCAATGCTTCCGGTGGCTCGTTAAGGCCCCTGTGATTGTCTTAGAAAAACGACATCGGAAAGTTTGACAGCATGGCGTACTTGACAGTATTTGCAATAGCAGCCCCCTGGTTACGCTCCTCGGGTTGAATTCACAAAACTTCTTTTTCTTAAGTGCGTTTTGCAATTGGTCATCCGGGTTCGCTAATGATATGTCCCGCATCGCCATTTGCTGAAATATTCTCTTCTGAAATACGGATTCGCCAGAGCTCGCAAATGCGCCGAGTTTAGCTCGCGCCAATTATTTTGCGGAGACGCGCCCACTCCTATACAGGTCTCTCAGCATGGCATGTATACATACATATCCTCCGAAGTGGATACATATTTACGACATGCGAGCACTTCCCGCTTCTTTCCCGCCTTTTTCGCACTCGGGACAAACTGCGAAATGGGTCTACTGTCGAGGTGCACGACATCGAAGCGCGCGCGCATCGCCATAAAGCCCTAACTACACGTACGCGTTACAGCGCGTAAGCGCGCGGCGAGCGCTCTCTATGTGCGCGCATAGAGAGAGAGAGAGCCCTGTGGATGGAGAGAGCGCGAAGCTACATGTAGCTGTGCACCCTTTCCATTCATAGGAAGAGAGCGCACATAGGGAAAGCGCACGCCGCGCGCTGACGCGTTGTAAAGCGTACGTGTGGTTAGGGCTTAATCGTCAGGCCGCGGCAACGATACTTCTGGTATTCACAATAACGAACGGTCGCACGATTCAGAACCAAACAGCAACAAGATACTGACGGAGCATGGACAGAAACGTGGAGCAGCGTAAAAGCGCTGCGGAGCGTGGAGAGCCGACAAAAAAAAAAAAAGAATAAGAAAAAGCGGCCCTCTGCGAGCGCCGTTACCTCATTACCACCCTCTCAAACACACAGGCAGGCTGCCTGCAGTCTTTTTCCCGCCATCAGTCGACTGCCAAAGGCGATCCTCAGGCAGCGCTGGGCTTGTCGACATAGCGCAGTGGTGCGTCACTCTCGCAGAGAGAGCGCGGGGGCGTTTAAATTTAGCGAGGAAGAAAGAGAGAGATGTTAGCAGCAGAAAGGAACGGCGCCGCATGCATGCACGCTGCCCGATGGGACAGGTGCCAGCTGCTGCCGCCGCCGCCGCGGACGAGTGAATCGCGCCACGGCGTAGCGTAAACAAGGAAGTCGGCCGACGCCAGATTCTGCCACCCCGCTCGTTCTCAAAGCTCGGCTCCTCTTGCGACATCGACGAGCGGGACTTGCTAGCGACGGCCGCCGCCAAGGCAATCCCTCTATGCACGTGTCGATCAGCATTCGCATACTACCGCGTCGTCGAAGACCCGTTCGAACTTGCGCGCGGAGCTTGTGCGCCAATCCGCCTTTTCCATTTTCCTGTGCCGCCCTCTGCCGTTCTGGTAGCGAGGCGTTCTCAAATATTCAAAATGATCAGTTGTTGGGCTAGTTGGTTCGACATCCGTCGACGTCTTTTCTGTCGTGCGTTCTTTCTTCCCGACCAAACCCAAGCTCCCGTGCGCAAGATCTCAAATATTCGTTGAGAGCCAGATCAGAGCCTATGCACTTGTCACACGCTTAAAAGAACGCTTCAAAAGGGAGAACGTTTGGGCTTGTTGGTTGTTCGTCGTTCTTCATAAACCACAGCGCAAAAAAGAACACGGGACAAGAAAGAGACCAGGGACAGGCGCATTTCTCTTGATAAAGGGTCAGGGTTTTTCTTCGAAGGATTGAAATACTGAGTGGACAAGGTACCGTACCTTACTCGAATGTAAGGCGAGTATTTTTTTTCTTTTTTTTTTCATATTTTTGCTACCCAACGTCGACACTCGCGCAACAACGGAACTCCAATACTACTGTTGTTTTTCTTCCTGGACGCAATGAAAAGTCACCTATCGCGTTAAAATCGCGGTCGCATTAAAATCGAGCAAATACGGCACTCTGATATTTAACTTACAGCGAAAATACTCATCAATCTTACTACTGCGACAATACAATGAAAGCTATTAAAGCCATGTTAACTTGAGTAGAACATTTATGGCATGTTCAAGACTGACACGGGCCGAAGTCTCTGCAAGGCTTGTCAGTGGAACTTGTGAGCTCACTAACAAGCATTGAGTTCATGGTTCTCGACCGCCCTAGTGCCTTATGGTGGTGGTTATGGTGCTCGACTGCTGTCCTTGCTCGACACCGTCGTTGCTGATGACGTGACCCAAAGGTCGCGGGATCGAACCGCGGCAGCGGCGGCGCCGCATTCCGATGCAGGCGAAATGTTGGAATACCGTGTGCTCAGATTTCGGTATACGTCAAGGAACACCAGCTGGTCGAAATTTGAGGAACCCTCCGCAACTCCGTCTCATCATCGTGTGGCGGTTTTGCGACGTAAAACCCGAACAATTATTACTGCTCATTGTTCTCGCGTCCTCTCCATTTCAACGAGACAGTACGGTGCGACTTCAAAGAGCCAGTGTTTAGGTGATCCAAGGAGGTTTGCATCATCACTTCGGATAAGCGTATACGCTCTTGTCTAGAACGGAATAATACGTTATCCCGGCTAGTCCAATCCCTTAAATCTGTCTCTCTTTGGCGAGTATAGTTTCCTGGAAATATTACCGCACGAAACTGCAAGTGCGACTGTTAGGCTACCACGGGTATCTTGGAGGAAGATTCGGGGTTACTTATTAATCATAGTGACTCTCACAATTACCTAGGATAATAGGCCTTCTAACCATGGTCATTATTATGGTTGATTATGAAGCTAATTTACCGCTACGCTTTCGTTGTCTCTTGTGCCTTCCTACGCCAGCTGCGACGTAATAAAAATAAACACCTACAGCAACTAACTACACACCTTAACCAGCCTTTAATGAACGCCGTCCTTGCAACCCAGTCCCCCTGACTATATTTTATCATCTAGCAATTTCATTCGCTCGCATCACCTTGACCTCCTAAGCGAGGCGCTTGCGTAAGGTCGCCATTAAGGAGGCGGCAGAGGGGAAGAAGGATTCGCGGGTGTCCTTGGTGTCGCGCGAAGTGCTCACAATCTCGCGTGAGCGGCGGTGACAACGAGAGTAATTAGAATAATTACGGCTCCTCGAGCAAGCGCGGCGTTTATCGTAGCACGCGATAGCGTGCGCGCACGAGAAAGAGCTATAGCTGCGCTGACAACCCGCCGATGCAAAACACGACGAAGTCATCCGACCGAGTGGTCACGGAGTTTAGCAATAATAATAATAATAATAATAATAATAATAATAATAATAATAATAATAATAATAATAATAATAATTTGAAGTGTTTCACGTGTCAAACCCAGACACGATTACGACAGACGACGTAGTGGAGGGCTCCGGAAATTTCGACCAAAACGCTTGTGTTGAGTCACCTCTCTCCATTGGCGAGCTATACAGGGTGTTTCAAGAAATGTGTCCACTATTTTTTAAAAATCAGCAAAATGCGATATTTGCTCGCTGTCTTCAAAATTGCTTTTCCTGTAGCGGCAGGCATCTTAAGATGGTTGAAGACATGATTTGGGACAGTAATTAAGAAAGTTAAATTAATTAACTTTTTAATTAGCGGAGTTAGGTGGTTAAGTCCAATGGGGGGAATTGAAGTCCTTCGTGCGAAGAACCCATTTCAGCTTTAAGATTTCGAAAAAAGCGGCCTCAAATAATTATTGTGGCGTAATGAAGTTCAGGCAAATTCAGCGGCCAAACCGAAACCCAAGCACCGATGCGCGCAACAAGCAGACGACTAGAATGACGTCACTGTTCAAGACAACGGTTACAGAGGTGCAGTGCTTCCCCGTTCGTTAACATATGTGCGTCATGTGTGCTACTACTGCAAGCGCAGCCCACACACTCACACCAAGAAGTCCATTGATGGTTGATATAATGACGTTCACTCATTGTGGACGTCTCAGACGAATGTGGCGGTTGCGCTCTTCCGCGTCTCGGTTTCGGTTTGGCCGCTGAAATTGCCTGAACTTCATTACGCCACAATAATTAATAGAGGCCGCTTTTTCGGAATCTCAAAGCTGAAATGGGTTCTTCGCATGAAGGACTTCAATTCTTCCATTGGACTTAACCATCGAACTCCGCTAATTAAGAAGTTAATTAATTTAACTTTCTTAATTACTATCCCAAATCATGTCTTCAACCATCTTAAGATGCCTGCCTCTACAGAAAAAGCAACTGTGAATACAGCGAGCAAATACCGCATTTTCCAGATTTTTTAAAAATAGTGGACACATTTCTTGAAACACCCCGTATATTTCCTATAATGTACTACCAACTCGCCCCACCTTCAGCCCTGCTTCGGATCGAACCCGCGACTCTCGGATCAGCAGCCAAACCGTGTACTATACCGCGGGCATCTGGGCGTTTAGTATGTATGTATGTATGTATGTATGTATGTATGTATGTATGTATGTATGTATGTATGTATGTATGTATGTATGTATGTATGTATGTATGTATGTATGTATGTATGTATGTATGTATGTATGTATGTATGTATGTATGTATGTATGTATGTATGTATGTATGTATGTATGTATGTATGTATGTATGTATGTATGTATGTATGTATGTATGTATGTATGTATGTATGTATGTATGTATGTATGTATGTATGTATGTATGTATGTATGTATGTATGTATGTATGTATGTATGTATGTATGTATGTATGTATGTATGTATGTATGTATGTATGTATGTATGTATGTATGTATGTATGTATGTATGTATGTATGTATGTATGTATGTATGTATGTATGTATGTATGTATGTATGTATGTATGTATGTATGTATGTATGTATGTATGTATGTATGTATGTATGTATGTATGTATGTATGTATGTATGTATGTATGTATGTATGTATGTATGCGTGTACGTACGTACGTGAGAAGCGCTTAAACAAAGCTGGGGGAGCACGCAGAGACAATGTCAACAGGCCGCAAAGGGCGTCGTGTAATCCCCGAGCCATGCACAATGAGCGTTTGACGACCGCGGCGGCGCGTGGAGCGACAGAAGGCGGCGGCGCCTTGAAGGAAAACAAAGACAACTCGGCTCCGCGTTTAGCGCCTTCTTCTGCTCGACTGTCACGGGCACCGAAGGAGATTACGAGCCGAGGAATGCGCGCGCCCGCTTGTTGTCATATTCCGCGACCGCACGCTGACGACGACCTACTGCGCTCGGCGTCGTGCAGGTCACCGAGATCCGCCGCCGCTGTGCTTATCGAGAGGCGCCGAAACGCGCGAAATTAACGACAAACGACGACATCATCGTGGAGAGCTCCGGCAATTTCCAGCACTTCGAGCGAAAGGGTTTTGAAAGACTGCAGTCAACGCGCTCACGTTTGTAGGCAGGTGCCGCGCAGGAGCACAAACCACCCAACTTGCAGGAATACGCCCGCTGAAAATAAAAAAAAAAAATCCCCGCCATTATCTATAGAAAGGGGCGAGCGAACCGTGTGGAACCGTATGGCCGAATAAGCAACAGGTGCGCCCCCCTAATGAGAGAGGTCGCGCATGGGGCCACCGCGCACTCCCGAGCTTCTCCCCGTCGTCCGCCGCCCAATCGATGCACCAGGGCCTCGGCTGAGAAATCCCGTATATATAACGCGGCCTGCACAGCACGGCTTGCCGCAATGACGTCAGCATGCACCCGTGGCCACGGATGTCTCGGCGAGGGAGACGTAAGGTCGAGATCCGCGCACCGCTTGCGTAACGCGCACGTTTGAAAGCGCCCTGAACGAAAACGCGACATTTACGAGTCGACTGAACTGTGACCTTTTTAAATTCCTCCACACGAAGATCCTAGTCCTTTAAGCCACGCATTCACACACACACGGATATTTAGTCCGGTGATTAATCAGTAGTATGAAGTGCAGGTGCACGTAAGAAAAAACAATTACATTTATTCGACGTTTCGACCGGGGACCATTTGTTGAAAAGCGAAAAAGAGTTCTCAGTTTTTCAGAAAACTGGAGCCCGGTCGAAACGTCGAATAAATGTAATTGTTTTTCTTACGTGCGCCTGCACTTCATATTATTTATACTATAAATCATATGAAGTGCAGGCGCTCGTAAGAAGGCTATCCGCGCCGCTGGTCTGTAGTGGCCTTATGGTGCTGGACTGCTGACCCGAAGGTAGCGAGATCGAATGCCCGCCGCGGCGGCCGCATTTAGATGGAGGCGAAATGCTTAAGGCCCGTGTGGGCAGAAAGAATCCCCGGTGGTCGAAATTTCCGGAGCCCTTCGCTACGGCGTCTGTCATAATCGTATCGTGGTTTTTGGACGTAAAAGCCCAACAATTATTATTATTATTTCCATATCTTGTTTACGATATTGTGCGGTGTATACGCAGTAGTCCCGGTGTATCGATCGCGAGAGAGCGAGGAAAAAAAAAAAAACAGTAGACTGCAGACGCCATTACATTCAATAACGCCACCACACATACTGCGCCGGTGCACGTCGTTTCGATCTATGCGAGATCGTCGGCACTTTTTTTTTTTCTGTGCGTGACGCGCAGTGTTGCTAACGAGGTGGTGTTTGCACTAGACCGAAATGCGCTGGAGGATGCGAATTCCTCCCGGCAACTGATAAACAGCGAAGCAAAACACCGCGTCTTCGCCCTCCTCTAGAAGTGAGAAAACCACGTAACAGAATTGCCCAGTCCGGTTACGTCAGCCTGCACATCACCCAGGCATCCGCGATGGATCATGTGCTTGTGGTGTTTTGTTTTTTTCCTAATAATGGGAGACTCCCGCGAACGCGCGGGAGACTCCCCGACGCGCTGTGCTCGGAGGCAGCTTTGCAGCTGCTGTGCCAGTTGTCACGTGATCATAGAGGGCGGTGTCGAGCTTTGGGCTGAGCGGAGCCTACGCACCGCGACGTCGCTACAAGCGCCTCAGTAGGTCGACGGCGCCTACCCCTGTTTACAAACATGATAGAAATAGGTCTATAGCCGGTAATCCGTGCTGCTGCAACGGCGCAGTAGCCGGAGAAAAGTACGGACAGAAAGGCGGAGAGAAAGAGCTCCTTCTGCCTACTTATTCAGACGTCGCAACCTGAATAACGGAGTCACGCAGCGTACAGCTATACTAGAGCTGTGCACGGGCTCCGGGTAGCCCGAAAGCCCGAGCCCGGCCCGGCCCGCGGGCCGGGCTCGGGTATGCGGACGTCTTCCCAACTCGGGCCCGGGCCGGGTTCGGGCTACTCATCCCGGGCATCGGGTGGGCCGGGCCAGGTGCAAAGCCCGCATCAAACCAAAAAAAAATATAGACGTTGGGCCGGAATTGTTTTCTAGCACTTAGCGATCATCACACAGATGACCTTTGTGATTAGTTATCCATACAATCATCCTCCTGTCCTGCATCATTGATAATAAACTGCTGGAAGAACAAGGAGTCTAATTATTCTAAGCTTGTTATGCTTGCGAAAAAGATATTTGCGATTCCGGTTACCAGTGCGAGCAACGAGCGGAACTTCAGTTCGACAGGATATGTGATGCACCGCACTTCACTGAAGTCCGAATCACTGCGCAGCTTGTTATTTTTACAGGACTTGTAATCTGTGTATACACATTAACATATGTCGTTTGCATATGTTTAACTTCGATATGTTGAATAAAATGCAACTTGATCAAAAAGTGATATCTTGTCTCCGCAGCAAACTTTCATAGTGTCGGGCCGGACCGGGCCCGGGTTTGTGTTTTTGTACGTCGGGCCGGGTCGGACGGGCTCGACGCCCTTTGGGGTCGGGCTCGGGCGGGCCTGCGACGCAGTCAATGGGACCCAGGCCGGGCTCGGGCTTGAAAATTAGGCCCGTGCACAGCTCTAAGCTATACTACACTTCACGAGCGCCACGGCAAACGGACTGCAGGTATGCGGCTGACCATACTGCTGGCTTCAAGTTCGCAGTATATTAGGAAAAAAAAAAGAAACATTCGTTTCACTTCGATACGCGTCGCGCTTCGGGCACGACTTGGCAGAACTGCACGCAATGAGATGTAGGAATAAATCAAATGAAAACAACCACTTTAATGGGACGTGCGCGGTGACCTTGCGTATGCGAAACGGAGACAGTGCGCGTGTCTCCCGCGCACCCTTTGGATAAAGACCAATTTACGTCTATTACTTGTGTGTGTGTGTGTGTGTGTGTGTGTGTGTGTGTGTGTGTGTGTGTGTGTGTGTGTGTGTGTGTGTGTGTGTGTGTGTGTGTGTGTGTGTGTGTGTGTGTGTGTGTGTGTGTGTGTGTGTGTGTGTGTGTGTGTGTGTGTGTGTGTGTGTGTGTGTGTGTGTGTGTTTGTTTGCATCAGTATAAACCTCGGTGGTGTAAACGTTATGGCGCTCGACTGCTGAGGCGAAGGTCGCGGGATGAAATCCCGCCCGCATTTCGATAGAGGCGAAGCACCAGAGGCCCGCGTACGTATATTGAGATGCACGTTAACGAAGCCCAGGTAGCCGAAATTTTCCGGATCCCTTAACTACGGCTTCCCTCATAATCACACGGCTGTTTGGGGACGATAAACCCCGCAACAATTGTAATGGTTTTCATGTTTTTTTTTCCCCCCCCCCACTTCATCCCTGTCCTGTGTTGAATCCGCGCTATGGAGTATAGAAGAGCATGCACCACAACAGTCGTCTTAAACTGAACCACGGAAAACGGAAAAAAAGAACGCAGGGACGGCTGCGCCTACAAGATGCGCGAAGGCATGCACGTATGTATGTAGACGCGAGTGAAAACATCCGCGTCTTCGGACTCTCTCTCTCTCTCAGTTCAACCGGCTGAAGGGGGGGGGGAGGGGGGGGCGTAGAGTACGGATGAAGCACCGCCGCGTAATAATCCCAGAGCGGCCGGAGGAGGGTCTGGGAGAGGAGGTCATTGACACCGTGGCGCCGGAGCGAGACTGGCTTCTACGCAGATCGAAACGCAGAAGAGAGGGAGAGCCCTCCTTTCCCTCCTCCTCCTCTTCCTTCCGGTGGTACGAGGCACGAACGAGTGGATACACACCACTCCCCTCCTCCCGAGCGTATCGTGCATGAACCCGAGAGAAAAGGAAAACCGAAGCACACACACACTGAAAGAGAAAAGGAAGAAAACGAGCAAAATTTTGGTGCCGGCTCTCTGCGGAGGAGAGTGAGCCACGCCGCGCGTAAACAGTCCCATTCCGCCATGCCACTTCGGCGACGCATAGGCACGGAGAAGCAAAAGCCACGATCAAATAAAGAAGTTACGCGGGGCAAGTGATTCGTGAGAGGGGAGAGAGGTGGAAGCGAGCAAGTAGATCGGTCCCGGTGGACGACAACACGCGACGAGGCGTGTAGCCCGAGCGCGGATGAATACACGTACATATCCGGGCGCTCAATGCCCTGTAGGAGTGCTCACATACGGACCCCCCCACTGCTTGTGTGCAGTACAGGATGTTGCCGATAGGAGATGCTTCGCCGAAAGATCCCACAAGTACACCGTCCCCCGAATGTCATGCTACAATGTCTGAGAGAATAAGCCAGATACCAGTATTTTCGTCAATTGAAGTCTTGATTGCGTTAGCGCCGAGGAGCGTAAGGGCGGAAAAGTCGTCGACAGGGTCGACCAGAATGCCGGTCGGTGGCTTGTGGAGGTGCGGGATGTCAAGGAAAAGGCGGCATTGGTGAAGACGTAGAGGTTGTAAGGCAATAAAATGTACCGACATCGGGATTCAAACCCACGACATGTAGTACCGAAGCCCGGATGCTCTAATTACTACGCCACACACACACGCCTCGACAGTTGGAATAGAACGACTTTAAAAATGCCTGACGTACATATGCAACTGTGCGTGTTCACCAAGCTGACGGTGTTCCTTCCGTCTCGGTATCATCCATGCACCGTGCCTTAGAGTAAAGGTCTGCCTCACCAGGCTGCTCTCCCCACCAGAACACACCAAACCAGGCTGGTGTACACAACAGGACGCACCAGCCAAGACTGGCGTTAATAACGAAACGCGACAGAACACACCAAACTCCCTCTGCTTGGTTCTTCAACTGGGATAGTCTATGAAGTCGCTCTATACTATGCCGGTGTGACCATTTCTCGACGTAATGCTAAAGCTTTCCCATAAAGCGGTATAATTAACACCGACATTCTTTCTTCGTTATAGCGTTGTTTTACAATTTAATGAACCCCTACCTCTTTCATTCGGCATTTTGCAAGCAGCCAGCGGCGCGCACATGAGCGCACTTGGAGGGCGATGCTCTCCGTCGATCAATTCCCCAGAAATATGGCCTCGCGATATAATATCCATATATCATCCCTGTACAGCTGTTTATTGGGTAAACCCGAACATTCACACGATATTCGGTTTATCCGCTAATGGGTGGCGCCGTTGTAAGTACACTCAGCAGAAAAGAAAAAAAAACAGAAAAAAAAAACAAACAAACGACAGAGAGGGGGGGCGGGAGAGATGTGATGCGGAAAGGCAGGGAGGTTAAGCGGAAAACAAACATCTGGGTTGGCTACCCTGCACTGGGGAAGGGAAACGATGAAAAGACAAGTAAAAGCTGTGGAGCTCGCCTTGCCCGCAAGTTTTCCATGCGGCTTGCTGATCAAGTGCTTCGTTGTTTACTTATTTTTCTTTTTTTTTTAAAGCAACGTTAGGGAGAGTATACCCGGTCAGCAATGAATCACGACTAAAGCCGCACAGGGCTCGCAGGTTTTCAGGCCAGCAGGGCCGCTGCTCAGCCTCACATCAACGTCTCCGCTGTCTTTCTCCCGCCACAATGCATTCAAGTGCGCCCCCCAAATAATATCTCTATGTCGCGCGCACGGTGCGCTGCGATGGTAAGTGGTCCCCCCCCGGTGGTCGGTTTCTGACCCACAGGTCGCGGGATCGAATCCCCGGCAGCGCCGGCCGCATTTTCGGATGGAGGCGAAATACTAGAGGCCCGTGAAGTGCACGTTAAAGAACCCCAGGTGGTCGAAATTTCCGGAGCCCTCCACTACGGCGTCTCTCACAATCATATCGCGGTTTTGGGACGTAAAACCCCGGCAATTATTAGTCGTAATCATATCAATGCATTGGCACGTAAAACATCAGAAATTCTGTATTTCAGTTTCTGCTATCGCTCGCTTCATTATCCCAGCCTTTTGCAACCGCATATTCGCCAGCTTAGGCCAATCTGTCGCCGTTCCTAGAAATGATTTCTCTCTCTCCCTCTGAACTCGGATCAACGAACCTCTCGTCAGCTGCATCCTGTCGCGGAGATCGCACTGCTGCTGCGCGTACGAGCCAAAGCGAAGCCGTCCATCTGTCGATGCGCCCACAGCCGATATGAATAGGAAACGAGTCACGAATTCAGGGCGTGCACTCGAATACGTCATCCATTCAGAGCGCTGCCGCTGAGTCATTACGCCGAGTGGCTTCCACACTGATGGCGCCGTAAACCTGAACCAACGAAGGTCGCAAGAACCGGTGGTCTTCGCGTAATACTACGCATCCATTATGCTCGCCTAACTTCGCAGCTCTCGCGTTTTTCTGTATACCTCACCAAGGTGGTGCAATGTCAGCATTTTGTTATTCATAAATTCGTGCACACTTAGATGCTCATATTCACACGTAGTACAGTACTCGCGGATTTAAACGGGACAATTCAGCACTAAGTAACGCACATGCTTTCGTTTCCACCGTCCTCAGTTGGGGTCATATCGGCACAATTTCGACTCGAACGCGTAGATCATGCAGAGAGAACATTTACTTTAGACACCAGATACAGCACGACATGACGCGGTTTTCGCGCGCCATTGCGCATACCAGTCTATACTAAAAAAAAAAAAATTATGTCGCGTTTGAGACCATGAGTACTGTACATTATTTTGCATACATTCATACACATTTCGATGCTCAAATATCTTCAGGCGGGTTCAGAATGGCCGACATATATGTTTTGTTTCAAACTGGGTAGCCTTTATACTTATTTTATACGTGTAATCTGTATTAGTCAACAATACTATCTGATTTTGCCATACTGCATCAATATGAATGCTTAAACATCGTCCAACGCGGTGGTGTAGCGGTTACGGTGCTCGACTGCTGACCCGAAGGTCGCGGGTTCGATCCCGGCGGCGGCGGTCGCACTTCGGTGGAGGCGAAGTGCTACAGGCCCGTGTACTGTGCGATGTCGGTGCAGGTTAAACAACACCAGATGGTCGAAATTTCCGGAGCCCTCCACAACGGCGTCTCATTATCATATCGTGGTTTGGGCACGCGAAACCTCGACAACTGTTATCCGGCTAAGCTAACATTTACAATACGCTATATGGAGTGGTACACTGCGGTATACGTTAAATTTCCTGCTATTATAATTACTGTATCCGAGGTTGTAGAAGACGAGCACGTTCCAGACATGTAACCGTCGGTTTAAGTCACACTTCAGTTTAAAAGGCCAGTTTCTGTAATGTATACGCTTGGCGCACGTAACAAGGCGCCTTACGCGGGCAATCCACACTGAGGACCAATTGGTTGGCTTACGAGCGCCGATCGAAAAAAAAAAAGAAAGAATGCTAAGCGGTCATACGTCTTCAAAGTATCGCAAGTCTTAAGATTTCTTGAAATACTCGCAATCGCTTGTCTGTTAAGTGCAGCATGATCTGTTAAGTGCAGTAATACAAGAATAAAGCTCCCGGACTTTGACAAATATTAATATTATGCCTTCTAACGTCCGCCAGTTGAAGATCCGTCTGCGTTTTGTGTGCCGCGCCAGAAAATAAAAAAAAAAAAAGAAAGAAAGGAAAAAAAAGGGGGGGGGGGGGGAATTCCCGGTAAATCGCAGGCAGGATGAGCCAAAGGCCGGTGTAGTGTAGGTGTGAATTCAGAGAAACACGATCGCCGTTCCCACCAGCTGTCCTTAAACACAGGAACGTTGTTTCGTCACATCCTCGTCGTAAACTGGAATGCGATGCAGTCGCCACGTTTTTCCCCACCAAAGGCGTGGAGACACCTTGCGATAAAAAACGATGGCCTTTATAGCGACGCATGTTGCATCCGCCGGATGATGACAGTCGCGGTAGAGAGAGAGATGTTATGCGAACGTGAGAATGAAAACGAAAGCCAAGAACCTCGCTTCTTTTCTTTTCAGATGATGCACGACCGCTCGATTTAATGAAGTGCGGTTGCTGCCTCCTTGTAAAAAAAAAACAAAAAAAAAATTAGGAGGAAGCACGACGCAATTAGATAGAAAGGGTGTTTCAGCTCCACTAACGTGAAACCTGGGGAGGGGCGAAGCATGCAGGGGGCGCCGGTATTTCCCACAGCAAAATCTTTACTTTTTACTGCTTTCACTCACCACCGGTTCACTAACGCACCGTGACCTTTGCAGATATGTTTCATTAAGCGGTGTTTCAAACAGATTAATTTAGCGCAGAGTTGCAAGTTTGTGTCTTGGTTTTTGATAAGAAACTTGAGCGGCTTGGTAAGTTTCTCCGGGGATTCTGACACCGCTGCAAGGCCAAACATAATGCTTTAGGCATTAACGACGAACCTTCACCTCATGGAGCGGTGGCGAGTAGTGGCATTTAGCCGATCTTTTGTGGCGCATACCCGTTCACGATGGACCGTGACGCCGACATGACACGCCGACAAGCCCAGACCCTAAGGTGCTTCGCCCATAAAACAGCAGCGTCAACTTAAGTATGCCAGCGAACGATCCGTGCCGGTTTCCCAATATCTCTCCCGGTAAGCGCCAGCTGGAGTAATCGATCATTCATCTCTGCTTAAAAAGAATTCCAAATAAAGAATGAACAAGCGGCCACGACAAGCGTGAACGAACCTAATTTAAACGAGCTCTGACTCAGTGACGTATTTGATACGTCACTTTTTTTATCGCGGTAATACCACAAACAAAAGCAATGGGAGTCCCAAATAATTAACTGTTAGCTTTCTGCAAAACCAGGCGCCAATTTAACGGAGCCTTTCGTCGTCCGCCGCCGGTGGAGCAGTGCTTATGGTGCTCGGCTGCTGACTCCGAAGGTCGCGGGTTCGATCCCGGCCGCGGCGGTCGCATTTCGATGGAGGCGAAATGGTGGAGGCCCGTGTACTGTGCGATGTCAGTGCGCGTTAAAGAACACCACGTGGTCGAAACTTCCGGAGTCCGCCACTACGGCGTCTCTCATAATCATATCGTGGTTTTGGGACGTAAAACCTCACGTATTTTATTATAAACGCTACCTTTCGTCCGTAAGTAATCTCTACCATTGGCCCTGACCAGTGGTAGAGAATACTACCGCCAAAAATAATTGGCTACGGCATAGGACACGGCCATTGCAAGCATACATATGCCATGATGTCACTGGCTGTCAAAAAGAAAAAAAAAAAGAGACAGCCGCGTCAACTTAAATATGCCAGTGAACTACCCGTGCCAGTTTGCCAATATACCTTTTCCAGCAAGCGGCAGCTGGAGTAATTGATCATTCATTTCTGTTTAAGAAGAATTCCAATTAAAGTATGAACATTCCAAATAAAGTAAGAACATTCACAGGCGGTCAATCGTAGATGCTGCACTTTCAATGGCCAGAGACGAAAGTTGCGACGCCGCGCTCAAGTCATCGCACCAGTGCTCCATGAGGTCACGGAGTTCGACGGAGTATGTTCGGACCTAGTCGGGAAATATTCGCTTCGCTGGTTTCTAAAACGAGTCAAAGAACAACCAAGCTGATGAATAAAATTTTCGCTTCGCCACAACGACCCAAATATTTTATACAGTGCTGATCAGCGTTGGCGTCTCGGCGCTAATTTTTCTTTTAAGTAGAGAAAAAAAAAACGAAAAAAAAAAAACGAGCGAGTTATGATACAGGAACTAAATTTGTGCTATGATCAATGTGCTATACCGCCAAATTAACCTGAACCCGATGGCCCAATTATCAGTTATTCCGCAACACTTTATCTATCAGCTTGTACGACTCTGCCGACCCTTTAATAACGACATAATTTCTGGGGTCTTTCGTGCAATAACCACCATATGTAGATATGAGCAGCGCCGCATGGCGGGTTAACTATGGATTGATTCCGACCACCTGGGGTTCCCGCACTTGAATCAAAGCACAGGGGTGTCCTTCGCATTTCGCGCTCATCGAAGCGCGGCCGGCAGTCGAACCCGCGACCTGGAGACCTTAGCAGGGCGATACCTTATACGTGCTAGGCTACCACGACGGCTACAGAAGTTGGCCTCCTGTTGATGTTTACGAACAGCTAATGTGGAAGACGGAGCGCGAGCACCGCTGCTCGCCACGCAGGAATTACACTATCCGCTATTAATTAAAAAAAATTATTAATACATACTGCCGCCCGGTAGGGCTATGGCAGGAGTGGGCGCACCTGAATACAGACATATGCGACATGCAGAGACAGGAACATTCAGGAACATGTAAATAGGAACAAGATAGGAACATGTAAAGAAGCTATGCATAATCAACAGCGTTGAAATAATGAGAACTGGGTAACAAACGAACTTCGGCAGGTAACGAACTGCAATGTTCAATCGTGCGGATGAAAAAAAAACTGTGTTTGAAAGTGTTGGTGCATTGATGGATTGGTCTGATGTTAGAGGCATGATCACACTTCGTCAATATATTTTCTGGACGCGCGTGTTTTTGCGGAACCTTCTGGAAAACTTCGCAAACAGGTTAATAACGCTACAAAACACGAGCCGTGTGTCAGCACGTCTGTAATCAACCGTGTGTATAGTCGTGTTCTCACGAATTAGACGACTTAAAGCGGGTAGTATATACAATTGGCGCATCTTCGTGAAATGCCGCATCATCGCTCTAAAAAAAAAAGGAAACAAAAGAAAGAAAACACGGCTCGCCCTCTCTTGAAAAGCAAGACAAGCTCTTTCAGCCCCATCGCTTCTTTTATTCTGTCGCGTTCCCGTTCCTTCTATTCAAAGCCATCTTTCTTTTCTATTTTTTTGTTTTTCTTTCCGTCACGAACAACCGTACAGGCTCACGGGAGGCACCGTTCTTCGCGTCCCTTTTTCCCACGGCTAGCGACCCCCGGAGTCCGGGCTAGGGGTCGTGTTTTTATTTAGACGGCGCGGGAGTCATTTTGGGACGCCGTTATGCTTTTCGCTTCTCTCTCTCGCGTAGTGTCTCGCTCAGCTGGCGATGAATAACACGCCTTTGCGTCATGGCGGCGCGCGTACAGCCTATTGGTCATCCTCCCCGCGACCTTTTAACGAGTTATTCACTCGTCAGCTTGTTGCGCAGTGAATCGTGCGCTAAACTGCGTATGAAGGCGACAGCGTTGGCATTTGTGTGTTCAACAGCGTTTAACGGCCGCGCAGGAATTTGCACCGGTGTCGCGCGGTGCACTGCTGATTGCGATGAAGTCGGATTGGGCTCGTATTTCGCTACAGATAATGGCTCCCTTGTACCGGTGTCATATGGGCGCTTTCGATCGCGATTCAGGGCCGATCGTGATTGGGCTCATGTTTGCGCCAGTCCCTCTCGGTCGGACAGTGCTTACGGTGCTCGACAGCCGACCCGAAGGTCGCTGGTTCGATCTCCACCGCGGCGGTCGCATTTCGATGGAGGTGAAAATGCTTGAGGCCCGTGTACTGTGCGATGTCAGTGCACGTTAAAGAACACCGTATGGTCGAAATTTCCGGAGCCCTCCACTACGGCGTCCCTCATAATCCTATATCGTGGTTCTGGGACGTAAAACTCCATATATTATTATTATTATTATTATTATTATTATTATTATTATTATTATTATTATTATTATTATTATTATTATTATTACGTCTGCGCCAAATTCGATCCGGATTAGGCTGTACCATGTAGCTGTGGCCAACATGTTATCGCGATCCAGGAATTCCGAGGTCCTGATCGCGATTAAAAGTGCCCGTGTGACACCGGTATTATACAGCACTCGTAAAGGAGCCAATCGCTGTCGATAAATTCGATCCGAAGCACGTGTGATCGCTACCAAAAGTGACCGTGTAACACCGTTGTTACACAGTCTATCCGACTGTGTAACATTGCGGTCTATTACCGTACCTGTTTACCGTACGGTAAGTAAGGGAATAGCGTACCGTCGTGGCTGGCACGCCGCTATTTTAATCCGCAAGACTTGCGTTAGCCGCTATAGTCGCGCATGGCGAATTTAGAATCACCACATCACGTTATCGTACCAATCGAGCAAATGATGTTTTTTTTCCGATCGTGGTACATTCAACATGGAATGGTAATGTCGCAACGTGAACGGTACGGTACTACAGTCAGTGTTAAGACAGCCTAAATGATCTACACTTTTCCTGTGTGTCTGTTTTGTCGTCTGCTGGTGTGTGTGTGTGTGTAGCAGACGGCTGCGTCGTGTCGTCATCGCTTACCTGCTTCTCTCGTTTTGTTTGTAGCCCATATTTCCGTTCAGCCCGCGAGGTATAAATATTCCGCGCAGTTTTTGCGGTCACCCCCGAGTAAACCTGGCTATTTGTGGCGACGAAGAAAAGCGCGGCGTGTTTTCGTTGCGCTGTTTTTGTTTACTACTCGCACACGGGAGCTGAACGGTGTGTGTCGTCTGCCGAAAAGAAACGTTTCTTTTCTTTTCTAGCGTCGAAGAGGACCGTTTAGACGGGCCGTTTTCGGCGACACTCTTGTGTTCCTCCCCGAGCCGTGCCCCGAGGGTGTGAACCCATGACGTCATTTGGGGCAACAGCACCTGACCCGGTGTTTTCGCGTGGCTCGGCTGTCAGGGTGTAAATGACGTACTCCGTTCAACGCAGAGTCTCAGCCCCTTGTTACCTCTCGGATCCCTCCCTTTGAATGCCTGCTTGCCTAAACTGAAGCTGTGGTCCTCAAATGGCGGTCCGCAGACTCCAGGGGGTCCGCGGAACCCATCCTCAAAAATGAAAACATAGCTAGAAACAGGTCGAATGCGGCTGCAGACCGCTCAACTTATTGACGAGCTGTTGAGATCTAATTAGCGTGGCACCTTTAATTACCATTCTTTGCAGGGATAAAAAAAAATGGCACCTATTTCTCGCTGCATGTTCCGTTAAGTTAAGAGCCCCCCCCCCCCCCTATCTCTCTCTGCAAAGGGTGGTCCCTCATCTCTTCCACCGGTCCACGAGTGGTCCCCGAAATATTCGTGGCTGAGAACCACTGAACTATAGAGCATGTTACTTTCGTGTCTTCCTTTTGCGCACCTGATATATGCAAGATGCAAAAAAAAAAAAAAAAAAAAAAGGACTACTCTATATTCACGCGGAAAACAAAAACAAACTGGTATTTCGATGTAAGCTGCATGCAGTCGAAACTATATCATTGTTACGTTACTACATCTGACGTCATCGGTACACTGAACATCTCGCACATCTGAACCTGCGTTTGGCGCAGTGAACCATGCCCTCCGACATTCTTATCAATATTGGAGGCCATGGTCTGACGAAATCTGAGTTGGCTGTATCCGTGCCTAATAGTAATAACGTCCAGGCTGAGTATACTATAATAGTTATTATAGCTAATCATTGCCATGGAAGCCGAGAGATTGCGACAACAAAGTTCCTTCCAGTGATTGTGTACGGGAGACCACGTGTTAGTTTAACACCCCACCCTCCTCCCCCTCGCGATTTCAGAATAGCGAACGCGCGATGCGATAGCCTACCGTGTTGGCTCGCGTACAAGTACTACCGGAAACGGTTAGCACTGGCCACTGGCTAGTGTTCGCCAAAACCATGACTAGAGTAGGCCACACAATTGTTAATGCTGGCTTCCGATGGGTAAGGGTCATCAAGGGTTACCATTCCTTGACAATACGACGACTCGGGTTGGCTGATGTCGGCTAATATCCGCTACCCGCTGTTACAACAGCAACACTGTCTTGGACCAGCCTTAAAGGGACTGTCTACCGCCGTTCATCACTTTTATGTTTTTTATCGCAATAAAAAAGCGTACCGTCTGAAGTGCCGAACCTTGCAGCGGTTTCTCTGGAAAGTGAGTAGAATTTTTTAAAACAGAATTTTGCGATCTGCATTCGGTCCTCTTCCATTGGTGGGATGAATGCCCACAACACTGGTTGGTGGAGGCGATGACGACTGTAGTGCCGGTGAAAGTCGCAAACTGAAACCGCGCGCTCTTTTTGCAGACTTCATCAATTTTTTTTTAATAATAAAACAAATACCGTAGTGGTCGTTTAAGCACGCATATTGTCAGATAAAGTATTATTACCACGGTTTCTCCAGCTTTGTTCAGTCTGCCTGACAAACCAACGCGGTCGAGCGGAAAAGTTGGTCTGTTCCAGCAACACTGGTAAGCCGGGGTTGTGAAACGAACTGTAGTAGTTCCACTCATGCCAACCGCGCTACTAAAATGAACATGATGAGTGCTTCACAAAACAACAGAAGGTTCCTGCTGTCTTTCAGTTATGTTTAGGTGTTCTGTGTTGTATATGCGATATGAGAGCCAGCATGGACGCCCTGGTGAAGCGGAACGTGAGGGCAAAATCTTCTTCAATGTAGCACCTTGGTGAATGGTGTGCATTTTACTGATGAGGACTCGTGCTACGTTACTAGATTACGTTGGACTCACGGGCATGGTTCGAAAATTCCCTGAAGTCAGTCACGCTGCTATTCGCCGAAGACAATTTTTTTTTCTTATGAGCGGTGCCGGACGCAGTGCTCGCGTTTCGCCGCCGTAGGCAGGCAGCGCAGGCAGGTACAGGCAGGCGAACGCGCCGTCGGCAGCGCCACCGAGCGCCTCTCTGAACGCGTGAGGAAAAAAGCAATAATTACTCTTTGGCGCAACCTAAAGCTGCCTCAAGTGCGTAAAATACTATTTCAAGCTACACATGTTTGTTTTTAAGCAAAATGAGTCTACCTGCGAGGATTTCTTGTCCGACCAATAGATTGAACCACATCACTGTTTGGTGACGCTAGCGGTCATTCGTTGTCGACTTTCGACGTCAAATTAAAATTATAATTCTTTTTTTGTGGAACAAAAGCATGCTCATTGCCGCCGATGTGATGAACGATCTTCTCATTTTCGCCACAATCAGAAATTTTTTTCCGAGCGGTAGACAGTCCCTTTAATCCTATATTGGCATCGTATACGGAGAAGGCTTGCAATGGCGTGACTGTAACCGCCGTGTCGGAGAATTAGCATGAAGGGACGCGGAGTTTGTGACGTCACACTAATGTTATCAACGCATCACATGCGGACTCTTTCGTTATTCACGCACACAGGCGTTCCTGCCACGTCGTCATCACACCGAAGCAGGCTAACCGCGACCTGTCATGGAAGCCGCCATCTTGGAGTACCAGTACGTTCAGAAGCGTCCATGCTGAACATCGCAGGTGCAGCGCAACAACAGTGGGGCGGAACATCACAGACGAGAAAGAGCGCTCAACGGATCTTCAAATGCAAGCCTTCTCAAATTGTCCTGAAGAAATCTTCCTACGTGCTTCTACCATGATGTTCTGAGAGGTTCCTGGGCTTGTGGCTTTTTTGCAAGTGGAAAACAAACGCCTCCAGGTAACCTTTCCTCCGACTTGCCTACTATCCTTTTCAGGGTCTCAAGATTCAGGTGCTTGGTTAGCTTCAACGCTTTCCTTTTCTGCTGTTTGCGGTCGAAGTTGACGGGCTCGAAATGTTTACTTAATCGCTGTGGTTGCTTTTGATCCAAACAAAGCCTGCGGAAGCACCACAAGTCCAACCTTCCTTGTCGGCCTGTACGATGTTCCTTCCTACTGTCGCTGCGCTGTATACCTGCGATGTTCAGCGTGAACCAACTCGCCCACATCAAGCTCTTGTGGCTGCTGCGTCCATGAAGTCACTTGCAGACATACGCAACAACGCGATTTCTTCCGTATGGACCAACTATATGCGCGGAATGAAAGGCCCATTTCGGTGCGTCGGTCGGTCGGCGCGGCCTCGCTCTTGCAGAGTGCTTCACAAGGAGGAGGCCCTCGCATCGGGGCAGCTAAAAAACCGGCGCCACCACCAGCCACACGGCGGCGGGGGGCAGAGGAGAGAACGTTCACCCCGATCCGGCAGAGGGAACTGGCTGCTGCTTGAATGAGCCCGTCGTCTTCTCCGGAGGAGGCTCGAAACAAAACCACGTAACAAGGCATCGCTTCCCCCCCCAAGGATCTCCGCTTTCTTTTTTTAATTTTTGGGCACGCAGCGTGGTTGCAGAAAAGTGGCGCCAGACGCACGTTACAGCCTCCAACGTAGTTCACGGGAACACGCGTTTATGAAACGACGACCTATTCCATGTTTGTAAACAGGGGTAGACGCCGTCGGACCAATAGCGTAGCCAGAATTTTTTTTCGGGGCGTGTTCAACCATAGTTTTTGTATGTTCGTGCGTGCGTTTGTATGTGTGCGTCTATATATACGCAAGCAAAATTGAAAAAATTTCGGGGGGGGGGGGGGTTGAACCCCCCGAACCCCCCCCCCCCTGGCTACGCCACTGCCGTCGACATACTGAGCGCGCTTGTAGCGACGTCGTGGCGCTTAGGCTCCGCCCAGCCCAAAGCTCGCCACCGCCCTCTATGATCACGTGACAACTAGCACAGCAGCTGTAAAGCTGCCTCCGAGCACAGCGCGTCGGGGAGCCTCCCGCGCCATGTTTCCTATTCCATGTTTACAAACATGGGATAGGTCCATACGTACCTGCTTCAAGCTACGCTGTGGGACGTTTAGCATATGCGCATTGCTGCGCACGGCTAGCCGTAAAACCCTACAAACGCGCTACGGAACCACTACGCTTACGCGAACGCACACATATTCAAGGACCTCTTTCCAATACAGTAAAGCCACTCGTTTGTTTACAAACTGACACGGCCTCCGAGATCGCCTCGCACGCGCAAGCAACGAGACGCTGCGTCAAAGCTGAGTTATGTATGTAGTTTTCGCTGTTCTCCACTCGTAAAACCACTATTCGAAGATGGGTTTTAAGAAGCAAGAAAAGCGTATACAAAACGCATCACTTTTGTTAATGACCTACTACCTTTTGCCGGCTCGAGATGTGACAAGTTATGCAGGCTGTCTGCAATAAGTCGCGAATATTGTCGGAAATGCGACGACAGACGTCAACGGACTCCTGACGCACACGAGCGAGTTAGCAGACCGAAACAGCGTTATGGGCGACACACAACTGACATGCTAAAGAGCTGAATCCATACGACTTTGACGACGACGCTGCCGTGCATAGCGAATACGTTTAACAGCTGCCGTAATAGACGGTCTTCAACGCGATGTGCTTCTTGTGCAGTGATGTATCCATACAGACTAGATGCTGGGGAGACACATTCGTCGCTCTGGCTCTGAATAACTGTAACAAAAATTGTTTGGGTTTCGCGTCCCAAAAACCACGATATGATCATGAGAGACGCCCTAATGGTGGTGGGGGGTGCTCCGGAAATTTCGAACACCTGCGGTTCTTTAACGTGCACCTAAAACATACGTACATGGACCTCAATCATTCTCGCTTCCATCGAAAATGCGGCCTGGATTCGAACGCGGGACCTTCTGGTCCGTAGCAGAACACCATAACTACACCAGCACAGCGGGTGCCCCTGAGTAACCAGTGAGACTATTTACGATTAGAACGTAATGTGAACCTGCGAGTAACGTAAACGACCCTTTCAATACTTCCAGCCTCTTACGTTTGTCCTGAGAGGAAACATACAGTGGCATATAAACGCATTTAATGAACAATTGTTTCCCTGTAAACGCAACCCACAAGCAGCAGCTGCAGCAAACTCGGATTAGGAACGACTGTCAAGCAACGTATATAATTGGTGACTTCTTCAACCACGACAATGTAGACAATTTCGCCTACTTCAAGAACTTGTCAGAATATACTTGGGGGAAGCAATTAGCCCTCCGCGGGATATGACACGCAGTTACTGCCAAAACAAAAACGAAAGAACGGTGTAGGCATACGGTTATATTTTTCTTATTCTAGAACAAAAAAATGCAATTTTAAACGAGATTTGACTGATTTTCAGTAATATTAGATCCTTCCGAAGAAGAGTAATCGAATGAAATGAACTGACATCAATACCCGAAAGAGCACCACAGTAGAACATTTTGGAACATAAGGTGAAACTACATGAAAAAATATTGCATGTATACACAGCATATTATGGGCGAGCAGCGTTTGCCTTTTTTTTTTTTTTTCTGTTTACCATGTGCGACAGTTTCCTAGTGCTGTGCATTCGTTAATGTGCGTATGTAAGGGATTACAACGTGATTATACCTTGTTTTCTCTTATTCAGTTTTACAGGGTGCCATGCTCAACACTGATCGCTAGTGACCCACCCTCTAAAGGTACCATACAGGCCGACAGTCTGAGCAAATCATAATACGTAAAACCATTGAACAGTGCAGTTTACTGCAGATTCGGGTGAGCTAAGCAGCTGAGGCTTAGCTGTCGGGATACGTTCACGGAACGTGCCTCTCGCAGAGCGTATCCAGGGGGCTTCGGGAGGGTTCGACCCCCCTTCACCCCCGGAAATTTTTCCGTTTTGCATGTGCACATGCCAGTATCGCAAAGAATCACTGGGACGGCGAAAGTGGGGGGAACTGCCCGAGGGGCTGGCTTTCTGTGTTACAGTCTGCGGGTTTCATTAGTTTATGGGACGGCGAAAGCAAGGCGGGACACGCGAAATCGACAATTGGACGACGAAATTTAGCCTAGCATGGTAGAAACACTGAACGCCCACCAAAAAGGTGTTGTCGAAAATACAACGACGTTTCGACTTCCACACAGAAGCCTTGTGCAGGGGACACAGCGCTCACTCAGTGTTCACTGCACGTGATCACATATATACATACAACGCTGCCTGAACTACCGACATCAGTCAGTCCTTTTGGAGATATGTACAAACACACGCACGAAGGCGCGTAAAGGGTAGTTAACCTCCCCGCCCTTTTGCACGAAGATTTCTGGCTAGGCTACTGCTGCAAAAGTAAAATTCCCGCAGGGTAGGAGTTATGTTTCAGCGAATGAGCACCAATCAGCAACGGCGGTTCTATGACACGCGACAGGTAGCAGGCTGAGTAGGCGCGCTGTTTACAGGGGAAGGGGGGACTGGATTGCGCTGGACAAGGACGCGGAGTCTCGTCCAAGGCCGACCGGCGATTTCATTAATGGAAGCAAAAGAGCGGCCTGGCGGCGCGTAGGAGCGCGTTCGATTCAAGCGCACAGGTGAGACGGGCGCGCCTCCGACACCGGCGCTCGTTCGGGGCGTCGCCATGAGCTGACGCCGTCGGCCGAAAGCGCACTCGACCGAGTCAGGGCGAATGCGAATATACGATGCAGTCTCAATGCTCGAGCGGACGAACGAGCCAAGAGATCGCAAGTGGCTTCCACTAGCGCTCATTCCTACAAACGAATGCTGTCTTAAATCATGCAAAAGCGTTTATTCTAGGAAATAGGGGCCAAGTGGAAGCTACGCGCTGCCCCGCGTTGCCAGTCCATATCGAGCGCGAAACCTACCGGCTCAGCACATGAACCAGAGCTGACATCTTTCGAGCTTCGTGACGGTGTTCTTCAGCTTATATATCGGCACTTTTTCCCATAGCGATTGCGCTCATTCATGCGGGAGCAGGGGCGTAGCCAGAATTGTTTTTTCGGGGAAGGGGGGGGGGGGGGGTCAACCATACTTTATGTATGTTCGCGCGTGCATTTGTATGTGTGCATGTATATATGCGCAGGTAAAATTGAAAAATTTCCCCCACCCCTTGGCTACGCCACTGTGCGGGAGTACTGATGGAGAATCAATGAAACCATTGGAATGCGCCAGCAGCAAAACACGAGCGGCGACAGCGCAGCAGCGGTCGTGGCTTCACCGCGCGTGCATCGCCGGGCGCAGCGTCGCTCTTCTCGCACACACACACACACGACAAGAGTTACAGCGAGCGTAGGGAATCGCGCTCACCTTGCAGGCAGGACACCTGACAGCCATCTTGGCGGAGCCGCTGCACCAGCACTCCGGTGACCTGCGCGTCGGCGTAGCTGCCGTCCGCGTCGTACAGCACGATAGGCAGTTGGCGGTAGCACGCCTCGAAGGCGTCTCTCTGCCGGGCGTCCCTGAGCACGCTGGAGACGCACAAATTGCCGTTGGACAGTCGCCGCAGCACGAGGTGCGATGCCGGAAGGCTGACGCCCAGCGCGCCGCGCAAACGGCACCGCGCGAACTGCTCGGGCGGCCGGCAGTCGAGCAGGAGCAGCTCGGGCGCCGCGGGCTCGCGAACCCTCGCCGCGACCCAGTCGGGCCCCACGGTCGGGCACGAGCCGCTCATCACGCTCGTCGACAGCTCGCGGGAAGGCATGATGCCGGCAGAGGACGCATGGGCCGGCACTTAATCGTGGAAGTAGGACGCACCACCGACGACACAGCGATGAACGAGGTTTAGCGGCGCGGAGCGCCGCGCACACACACACACACACACGCGCGCGCGCACGGCAGCGGAGGAACAACACACGGGACTCAACGCGCCACCGCCATTGCTGCGGGCACTGGTGCTTCTCCGAGGAACGCCGGACGCGAGCGTCCAGGGAGCGCAACCGCGGCTTCTGGTGACGACACGGCTGTGCCGACCAATGAGAGCCGAGCGCGCGCGCGGCCGGCCGCTCGCGTTTTGCCGGAGCGGGTCTACGTCACGACTGCGGAAGCGCGGGAAAAAAACAAAAAGAAAAGCGGACGATAGCAGAGACGCGGGGCTCCGCCCACTTCCCCCGCACAGAAATCCAAGATGGCGCGTGGAGCGCGCGCGTAGGTGGTGCGCTGGCGGAGGGCGCGGCTGCACGGTCTTCGTGCCCCGCTCGCTGCCCACGCGTTTTCTTTCCGACCGCGCGCGTGCGGCGGCCAGGCACGGCTTTTTCGCGCGAGCTCTTCCCTTCTACTTCTCCAAATCCCTCGTTGGGCGGCTTCGACCTCCCCCCTCGTTTTTTTTTCTTTATATGATGCTGACGCTGTTTCCTCCACACCCGCCTTCTTGACTGTCCGGTGAACGAGGACATTCGTGCGGAGGCGTGCAGCGCATGGCCACCGTCAGGCGGCGCTGCCAATCAATGGGGTGACGCCAAGCGAGCGGAGCTTTTTTTTTTTTCTTCTTCTTTTTCCTGAATGAACGCGCGTACGCGAGGAGAAACCATTCAAGGTACACGCTGCGGCAGCTCGCTCACAAGGGAGGAGAGGAGGCTTCGTCACACATTGAGAGCGCGTTTCGGACACACGCACTGACTGGGCTGCCTCGACCCCGAATGGGACGGACGGCCTGAGAACAAGAGGTCGTAGAACGTCGTTCTGCCGCCGTACCGTTCGTTTCGACCGAACGTTGCGCTAAGGGGCGGCGAAGTCGTTACGCTAGCGGGAGAGGCGCGCAGCGAAGCGCCGGCCTCATTCCCGTCCGACGCTGCTGCCTTGAAAAGACGAAGAAGAAAAGAACGCGGCGCTCATTCAGTCGAGCGCGGCCACCCGCGCGCGTCCATTTCATTTTCCTGCACGGGGCCCGAATGGAGTTGCGACGTACGCGCCTCGTCGTGAGTGACCGCGTCTCGTAGTAGTAGTACTACTACTACGTCGAGGAAAACGGGCGAGGGAGAGGGCGGAGGAAAATGGACACGCGGACGACGCGGAGAAGCGACTTCGTCCGGAGGTCGGTCGGTGTCCGTTGACGTGAGACGCGGTTTCCTTCGAAGTCTGATCCGCACGCACAGGCACGACGCTCTTTGAGTGGCCACGACGACGGGCGATGCCGGGAACGGCCGGCCAGACCGTGTGAACCGGAAGTGACATGAAAGCCCGGCGATATGCTTTTGCTTCGAGATCGGCCCTCCCTCTAGGCGTGTACACGTGACTTCCGGCTTAGCGTACGCTGCTCCTTGTGCGCGTTCTGCATCGTTAATCCGTGCTTCCTCTGGACGCACTAGCACCGTCCCATTTCTTACACTCGCCTGAGGAGCCTGACTTAAAAAGAAACCACCAACGCGGCATCCGTTCGTGGGTGTGGGAGACGGAAGCTAATTGTTTCCGCCACTTGAAACGCGCCGTCGCATTTCGACCGTTGCGACGGCAGTTGCTGGGAGGGGGGACGCGCCTGGCTTATTTTTGGGTGTCACCAACCGTCATCTTCGCTGCACCTTTGTGTTTATTCACTCCTGAAATCTAGTTGTATGTTTACTCCGGATGTTGCGCGCAGTTTTTCCTTCGCGAGCAACGAACTTGTGAAGATGGGTGCATTTAGTTCGTTTTCGCCTGCCCACCATCTCTGACCTCCGACAGGGAGCCGTTGCTGAAACCTCTTATAGTGGTCACCTCCGCTGGTTGTAGCGTCGAGATGGACGGTGACCGGAAGGTCGTTGTGAACAAGTGTCTGCTAAAGAATCGAGTAAAGCTTCCTATTTTCAGACCTTTCACTACCGAGCCCCATTTGTGAAAACGAATCAAGTTTACTGGTGTTTTTATTAGCTGAAGCATTATAAGAAATTACCGATAATATGCGACTGAAAAAAAAGAACTGCTTCTTGAAAAAAGCGCCCGAAAAAAGACGACCGCTAGAGACACTACAGAGTAAAAAAGAAAAGAAGGATTTTTCTTGGATTAGTAAGGTACGCTTAAAAAATACCACTACGACGAAATGAAATCAAATAATTCTTTTTTATTTCCCAGAAAGAAACAGGTTCTCGTGAGGTTCACGGGCTAAAAGCTGTTTATGGACAGCTTGACGAGGTCAATGAACCCTTTACAAGGCCGTTAGGACAATGACAAAAATGTGTAATAACGATAAAGTGACCATAACATATCTAAACTAGCGTTGCAATGGCCAAATTACGGTGTGAGAAAAACATTAAAAAGTACTACGAAAACATCCTGATACCAAACATACCATAGAAAATAGTTACATTGACGCGAGCAAAAACAAACAAAGGAAAAACACAACCACAGCACCATTATACCGACAAAAAAAAAAAGAAAGAACGAAATATCAGAGAAGCTATATACAAATTTGTTCCTTGTGTATGACTTGCCTCATGCAATTTACATGAGATGCCAGGCAACAAAGTTATACAGCAACTAATATTGTTATATGTTTTCCATCATATAACCTACTTGGTAACGTACAGATGCACACACTGGAAGAAAAATGAAATCGTACATAAACAACACATTTCACAACGTCAAAAAAGTTAGCCTATATTTACAAAAAAAAAAAAGGATCTCAGTTATTTTAATGTGAAGCTGTTTACCTTACTGTATTTAATGAGAATCGTTGGCAGAATGTATTGCAGTGTTCCAGATTTGTAGTTATTGCGAAACCTCGCAACAAGCCAAACATCATTGCTTCTTGTTCTTAACAAAACATCTTTTGCTGTTAGACATGCGCTATTTTTTATGAATTGTTTAAACGAAAAAGGAATAGAAATAGCAGGATCGCAGAATAGGAAAGGTATACATGTATTCAACTTTAATAATAGCATAGTCCCGACACACGAGCTGTGTTGATGACAAATAATCTAAATTAGCTACATGTCTAATAAGTTTTTTCTGCAAGATCTGAAGCTTCATTACGTCAGTTTTTGTCGTGGTCGCCCGCACCAAACTACAGTAATTTGTGTGTGAAAGAAAAAAGAGTATGGTATATTTGTAATTTCACCTTTGGGGGTAAGATATGTCTGCAACTAGCTAGCACACCGACTACACTAGAGGCTTTTTTGCAGATATCAACGACGTGTTGGTTCCAGCTGAGGTTTGATGAAAATGTCTCACCAAGAATTTTATGCTTATCTAGAAAAAGATTGTTTTCACCTGCGTAAGCTAATGATTGTGTTGAATGAAAATATTTAATTTTCTTTTTTTTTTTTTGCTCTGAATACGATGGCTTTTGTTTTCAGTGGATTAATTATCAATAATTTTTTCGTAGACCACAAGAAAAGCTTGTCTAATATCTTATTGCACCGAATATTTAACTCGTTTGTGTCAGGGCCTGAAAAAGAAATCGTGTAGAACCTAGAAAAAGAGATACCACGTAGAGACACATCGACAGCGTTAATTACAACAGTTTACAGATGTCACAATGGTTTAATTAATACAAGTCACACACAGATTGTGCACACTCACAAGGAAATATTGTAAAAAAATTAGTTCATGTGTGTTTACACACGCCTTACTAGTATTATGTCTTCTTCAGTTGTCTTAAAATAAGCATTGAATATTGTATGAACAAGCTATAGGCAAAATGAATACGATTAAAAAACACCACATGAAAGTGTTTCAGAACCATATAGCATGACCTGTAGTTCTAAAACAGCAAAGAAGCCTGAATTAATAATCACGCTACTATAGACACTCTGTTTTGCAATAGAAGGGAATGGGTTTGTACAATAAGATCATTACTATTAGCTGAACACATTTTTGAATATGAGCTATACGAGGCTATAATTAGATGTTGTAGCGTGTCTTCAAGTTGGGATGAACAGAAATGTCACATAGCCGGGTTTCGTACCCAGGAAATCGGACTGCGTTATTAACTTGATCATCATTATTGAATCCGTCGCGTGGCCCGATCGACGGCGCTTTCAGATGTCATTCATCAGCTGGCAAGAAACATCGGCCCAACGATACGCATCGAATGGGTTCCACTAGCGCCAGTGTCTGGTCAGCTAGAGGCGGATTCTGCCAGTCGGTCACCTGCCATAATTTACCCGTTGCCGCAATTCCCCGAAGGATAACTGCGGAAAACTGCTACGCCAAAAGGAATGTCTCCGACGCACCACACGAGCACTCATACCACCGTGTCGTTCTGACCTCCCTGGTGGGCTTACTCGCTTAGAGGAGGTGGCGCTTCGGAGACTTCGAGTTGGGGTGGCTCTTACGCCGGCAGTGACCGCCCACTGGCCGCAACACTACCGCGCAGCGTATGGAACCACATGCCCTTTTTGTGACGCTCCTGTAACTGCAGTAGACGTGACACACTTGTTCTGGTCGTGTCCGGGCCTAGAGAAAGCACGCCTTCGTCATCTCAGAGCAACCGGTCACCGTCCCGGGCGCCCTCCGGACTTACAAGGGTGGATAAGAGGACCATTCCACCGATCCTTGTTGAACTTTATGCACGAGTTCAACTTGTTCATTTATGTGTGATGAGCCTCTCGTGTTATGCACGTTTGTTATTCCAAAGGGCAGTCTTTCGAGAAAAAAAAAATACAGTTACTGATTATACGCCACGAACGCGATAAATATTCAGAGCTGGTAGATGCAAAACAGCGCAAAATAACAAGGGACTGAGAAAAGGGTGGACACAACACGAGCGCTGTTATTTCGCGCTGCTTTGCATCTACCAGCTATATATGAATCTTTACCAACTTGCCCAGTTTTCAATCCTACTCAACGATAAACATTCCTGGTTAAACATCACTTTGACCTTGACATGGAATAATCGCCCTCCGCTCGTTTTGCGGTGCTGCGAAATAAAGCTTCCTCTAGAAACCATTTCTGGCGGAAGAATAATCCTTGATCATTACCAATATCCTTCGTCAGTTTAGCTCAATGACACGAGGTTTTTATTAGTTCGTGCTGATCAAAGTGTAAGGACGGAACCAGGAGCGTAGCCGGAAATTTTTTTTCGGGGGGGGGGGGGGGGGGGGTTTCAACCATACTTTATGTGTGTTCGTGCGTGCGTTTGTATGTGTGAGTGTATATATACGCAAGCAAAATTGAAAAATTTTCGGGGGGGGGGGAGGGGTTTGAACCCCCCCCCCCCCTTGGCTACGCCACTGGACGGAACCCAAGGTGAAGAATAAACGGAATAGCAAAAAGCGTCCGTTGAAACTGGATTTACACGAAGAAAGGCTCCGTTTTTATATAAAATGCAGACAGATGCGCAGTTACATTTGCGCAGAACAATGATGTGCAATCACATGTTTATGAATACAAGCTTTCAAAAAATTGCGCTTCCGCTCTACGCAGGGTAACAGACGGATCACTATTATAAACATCTCGTTTAGCATCGATAAAGTAGGCCTACCACAGTTAACGTCTCGCAGCGTTTTTGCTCCTTCCGATAGTATTCGAATATTCGTAAGACCCGGCCCACGCACGCGGTATTCACCGTACATATATGTAAATGAGCACGGATATTATCTTTGATTGAAAGCTCTCGCTCTATATACAATGGAGCCTTTCTTCAAATAAAATCAAGTTGCAAGTGACGCTCTTTCCTGCCCT
>JALIZH010020300.1:0-15000 GCA_030522465.1 Rhipicephalus appendiculatus
CAACATGCCTGTACTCCAGTCTCTATTTCCAATTAAGTGCGTTTTAAAGCGTTCGCTGTGTTGTACACTATATACTTCAGCCCCGAGAGAGTGCATAGATGGGGGGGGATTTTATGGAGATGCCCTATGAAATGGTGTCTGGTACCACTAAGGCAGCTTCTTTTGAAGATTTATTTTTAAATCGAGAGAAAAAAAAAAGAAAAGCGCCGCCGAATGCAAAACGTGCAAATAGCAAGCCCTCGCATATTTATTTATTTATTTATTTATTTATTTATTTATTTATTTATTTATTTATTTATTTTAAAACAAGGCGTTTAGGGCAGGACAAGGTAAGGGCTGTAGTGGAGCTGGAGAACGGGGAATGGGATCCTTCCGGCGCTGGCAAGCGATACAGGAACGGACGTAGCGGCGAACGAAGCGATACAATTTATTTATTAAATGAAATGATCTGCATGTAGTCATGCCACGTGTATGTCCTAAAACGCCATCGCATTGCCAAGACTAAGTTGTAACTCGAATAAAATTAGTATAGGACTACAATTTAAATGACCATGTACATGAAATTGAGTAATAATTTTTCACGGAGCTCTCGTTCGTGACTTGAAGGGACGAAGGGCGTCTCCTGTCTGGAAGAACAAGGCCTAAAGCCGGCTTCACCCAGTGCCATCTTCGTTGTCGTTGTTGTTTTTGTTTTTGCCGTGATTTTAATAAAGTACTTGAGGAGAGGTTCGTACCTATATGTGGCTTCGGCTGCTTCTCCTTGCCTTTCTTACGTGCACAGGCATGCGAACGAGAGGAGGGGGGGGGGGGGGGGGTACCGACTATTCCAACTTGCCATCTTGTTGCGATATACTTAAGTCTCAGTGCTGCAATATAAATGTTCACGCAACATCAGGTTTCACATGTAGCACGCATGCTCACTGTTCATGTTTAAAGCAAAAACATTTTTTAAGCGCACATGAAGCGAGGACAGAATAACGAAGAATTTGACTGGACAACTGACAGGAAAGCGCTGTCCTGTCAAATTCTTCGTTATTCTGTCCTCGTTTCATGTGCGCTTAAAAAAAGCTTTTGCTTTAAACATGAATGTTCACCGACTAGCCCATCTCGCCGTCTTGTTGCTCACTGTTGTTAGGCATCATTGCGTTACGCTTAAGACTACTGGTGACACCGGGAGTATGATGGACATTAGTGAGACCTATTTCACCTTCTATGTTACCGGAAATACACCCCTCTAACCACCCTACCTAAACAGAAATAAGATTAAGTGAAATGAACGATTCGCCTGGCATCGCTGCACCGCGCGAACGCTCTCTCGCAAGCTGGGAATGTTCCCGTCACGAACGCGGAAACCACGTTTGTCGAGCTGGGAATGTAGATTCCATTTGGCTGTCGCTTATTACGTAAGCACGCTCTGCGATCCATTTCGTACGGAGAAAACGGCAACCGGTATTTTTTTTTTTTCAGCTTATCCATAGCAGCATGAAGCGGCATTAGTCTCGCTCGCCGCATCGAACTTGTCAGTGACGTTTAATGAATGACTTTAATTGGTTGCGTGCATGGGGGCAGGGCTTTGCCGGTGGATACCATCAGCGTTCCCGGCAGTGTCCGATGATCGAAGACCGAAAATGCATGGTTCATTATCGGTCGCGACAGTTTTCTTCTTTTTCTTTTTTTTTTTTTCTGCTTGGCCTAAGCGAATGAAGCATTTAGGATAATCAAAAAAGCCATCACGGTTCTAATGCACGGACCGCAAGGGGCCTTAATCAGGCGTAATTATCACGAAGAATGAAACTCTGAAACACCGCAAGTTAAGGGCGTTAAACACTCGTGCGCGTGTAAACATTTAAAGCACACGCAAATGCAAGTTGAAGCATGTGCTCCGCGACCGCATCTATAGGTAATAAATTGTTAAGTTTTGACAGATTTGTTACGCCTGGGAACAAAACTCGGGTTTGCAGCTTTCAGGTAATGTTTGCTTGATATAGTAGGCCGCGTCACAGCAACGCGGACTCCTATACTTGTTCTGAGCACGGAACAGCTTGCATACGTCTCAGGGCCCGATAAACAGGTCGGAGCGTACACTGTGTACCCTTTGGTGTTCCTTCGATGCATATCTGAAGACCAAGGATCATTGTAAATATTTTTTTTCAAATATATGATTCAAAATTTAGTCAAAAGTTTCTTATCGAACTCAAACACCTGCGCATGTGCACATCGCTATTTGAAGCCGTAGATTTTCCTCAACCCGAAGCGAGGAAGAAAGGATTAATAAATTATTGCTCAGATATAAGTATAGATGTTTACGCACAAATAAAGCGCCGGATACTTCTTAGCTCGAGGTGTTCAACGTAGAACATTTTTTCCCCTCTTCAAGCTAGTGTTCCCCATAAGGGGCAATGATTAGCCATTTTCCTTTTCTGTATTAGTGGTGTTCTTATATACCGTCATGATTATTAATTGTAGAAAGAATAATGAATCCGATGTCAGTCCAGGAACGTAATCGAAAAAAGGAATACTGCACTACCTGACACACACGTAAGAACCAGACACACACACTGCGCCTGTGTGTGTGTCTGGTTCTTACGTGTGTGTCAGGTAGCGCAGTATTCCTTTTTGTGTTAATATGCACCAACTCGCCTAGCAACACGTTCTTCTAAACGTAATCAAGTCGGTTCTTATTACTGATTTGTATGTTGCGGGCAAGAAAACCTACGTTTTTCTAACATATGCTTCCGTTAGGTGCACGGTCAAGGTGGAACCGCCATGGATGTTCGGAAAAACGGACCATATCCTCATGTTTCTTTTTGCAATAGCCGCACTTCTTGGCCCATAAGTCCATAGACACAGCCGTAACATATCCCCGTAGTATACCATGTGGTACTTCATCGTTGTTTTTCTTTTTTCATACTAAGCTGTAGTCTCACAGACGAACTCCGTGGGTGTTTTTCGTTGCGTATGATGGACAAAGTAGTGTAAATCAAATTGGTGTAAACTTTCGCCAAAGCTGACTTGGCAAAGATAAGCTTGAACCACTTCTGCTCAATTAATGCGTGCTTTGATAGCACTTCATATCCGGTATGCATATTTTACGCAATCACTTCCAAGCTTCACTCTTAATCCAGTCCCGGGTAAAGTGCTGGATATATTCCGGAAACTAGGCGAAAAATGTGCAGTTTTCTGGCTACATCTAGCACTTTAGGCGGAACTTGATTATGAGTGTTGTTCTGAAAACAGAAATTGAGTGGAATGCGTATTTTAAATGGGACGCAAGCGTACAGTTGAACCCGCATGAATTACCGAACAAGCTGACGACTTCCGAACGTTTTGCTCTTCTTCTTCTTTTTTTTTCTTTTTTGTAGCAGCCGCTACGTTGGCTAGTGTCGAAAAAATAATAATTCTATTGAGTGAGAAGATTGCCGCTTCAGACGCGTAAGACAGCACCGTGCTTAAGAATAAGATAACTCACCTTTTCGACTTCTGGTTCCGTCCTCATCGTGACGTAGTAGCGGCAGTAATCCTCAGCAGTAATCCATGTTGATGAATGAAGTTTTTCACCAGAATGCACTAACACTCTTTTCGTCAAGAACAATAACGCACGTACGGACACATCAGGGTCTCGCAGTACTAGATTGATACAGTCGGCCACAAAAGAAAAGGAGCCACGTAAGGGTCGAAACCAATACTCGCGGCACACTCGTTGGGAAAAGTTAGTCGGAAAAAATAAAACACGAACGGAATCACAGCCTAGGCGTTCGCAACGTCACTTCGATACACGTACGCTAACCACCACAACCACACGAATGATATATTCACGGTCACAACAGTTTGGACGTCAGGCACAGCTAGAAGCTTAGCAGACTGACTACTCTCTCGGAAGTAGTCTAAACAATGTCGCTAAGGTGCGGGAGTGTATGAGGCCCGGAGAATGCGACCGTGAGAATGTCTAAACAGGAAGTCAGCTAGACGTAACAGGTTCACTTGGCAGTCCTCACAGTGCTGGGAAGCACGTTGAGGCTTTTCTTGGGAACATTCCTCCGTTTTTCAGAGTGCCTCTATAGGATTGAATCGCACACCCACCAGTAAGCCAAGGGTGCTGATACGAAAATAACCTCGCTTCGAAACTCTACAGAAGGCCGGCACTGCAACTGGATGTCCACAACTTTTCGAAGCTACGCGCAGTCTAGATTTAAGGCCGATGACCGCGGTGGAAGATGCGACGTCCTTACAGTCCGAGACGTGTCAGCCAACGTCTCGAGTTCTTGTCTAAAGAACGCCAGGGCGTCTGGAAAAATTCTCGGGGATGACCTTGATGCCAGGAATGAAGATTCAAAGTGTGCGTGGTCACAACTGTAGCACGTCAACTGATCCAACACCAGCCCAATGTAATAGTCCTGGTTTCCTTCTGGTCCAAGACGTGCGCGAACGTACCCTAAGTCCTTCTTCTGGAAGAAAGCTTTCCTTCCGGTCTTGACAGCAGAAATGAAGAAGTTATACCTTCTTCACCTGCTCCTCAACAAACTCTACGGAGTCGTCTCCACTTCATAAGCCTTCTCAGGTTGCATTGCTTGCAATGATGTCCTTTCTTGATTGACTCCGCCACCCGGTAGGCAGAATGAGTCGACAAAGTGACTCAATGAAGGTTTCTCAGCTATGACACCGGATGGCTGCACCTAGATGGCTTTCAGCACCTGGATGGCTTAGAGGTGGTCGGCAACGAGGCGACCGCTTCTCCGATGTGCAGCGTCCACGAGGGCGTTGCGGCGAAGCTCACCGCGCCGAAGAAGCGGACCCCTCCGGAGGGGCGCGGGTCGACGACGTCTTCCTTCCTCGTCGAGCCTTGCGGGGAAGCGGCGAAAGTGGCCGCCGCGGCGGAAGCGGTGCGGCAACGAGCGTGTCGAGAGGGGTGGCCCGGCGGCGCGCACACGCGCGCTCTTCCAGCGCTATGACGGTGGGCGAGTCCCGCAGGCCGCTCGCTTGCTGCGCCTGGTCCGGTCCGAGAGAACTCCCGGGGAGCGGTTGTTTCCTTGCGCCCGCTGCTCCGCGTACTCTTCCTGCTCTGCGTCCGCCGGGGCCTAGGAGAGGGCCGCCGCGAAGTTGAGGTCCGCAACTGCCGAGAGGGGTGGGGACACCGGAGAGGGCGACGGCGGCCCCCGTGGTTTGTCCGAAGCGTCGGCGGCGTTGCCTCGCCCGGCCGCCCAAGCCAACCTTGGCCAGGTGACGGCGTTTGATGCCGGCGCGCCCTGCCGCCGCCGTGCCGAGAGTGTTGGCGGGGAGAGAACGATGATTTTATGGCGTAAGGCGAGGAGGAAGTGCCTTTCTCTCACCCATGCACCCAACCCATGGACCACATGTATAGCTCCAGCGCATTTGTGTTCGAGGCGCTGGTCTCGTAATGTCTGCTGCATCTTCCTGTGCGGCCATTGCACCAAGAGGACAAAGCTCACTTGCGTAACATGTTTAGTTCTTTTTACAACGACGTGTTCTACAGGAGCCCAACTCGACCGTCTTGATGCAAGACCGCTATCAGAAAAGAAGATCCGAGAACCTTGTCCCACGGTTCCGTGAATGCACAAGGCCACGAAAGCCCTGCTGAGCTACGTGAAGGCTAGCGGACTTCACGGACGCCAGTGAACTACCAGCGCGAGTTCGTGTTGTGTGTGTTCTCACTAACTGTTCATTTCTTCCTTTCATTTCTCTTGTTCGTCTTTCTCTATATTTTCTCTTTTTCCCTCTTTCCCCCTTCCCACGTGTAGGTTAGCGAACCGAGCGAAAGCTTGGTTAACCTTCCGACCTCTCCCCTTCGTTTCTCTCTCTCTCTCTCCCTCTCTGTTGTCACAGGCTCCTAGCAACATGTGGTCGTGCTTCCATATGGAGTTCTCAAGGCTGTGTTCGTCATGGCTGTTCTTCGCTTTCTCAAGTGGCACTTGCCTGATGAATTGTAAATGTCGGATGGAAACACAGGAAGGTAGACAGATATCATATTGATTTATTTGTTGGTTGGCCAATTAATCTATTTAGGTAATTGCTGGTGGTCGATTGACTAACCGGATGAACAAGCGTTTTTGACGCTCTCAAACGCGCAATAATACAGGCGTACGTCCACAGTAACTTCATCTAAATACAGCAGCAACGGCCAGGGAGTCGAACCCGCGTCGTCGTGTTCAGTGGGAGGATGCTAACTTTTCAGCCACCGGGAATAAGCGAATAGATTATCTTAAAGAGAAGATGAATTCACAGATGGAGAGGGGGTGGATGCATAGTTACGTAGCCGTAAAATCCATCCCGGTAAGGCCGGATATATCCGGCGCGTGGGACTTCCGGCACTGCCCTGACTCTCTGACCTCCTCTTTCTTGTTCTCCCTTCTCCTAAGGAATAACAACGAACCAAAGACGAATTCACATGTGCAGCGAGAGGGCATCGCAAATTGCATGGAAGCCTATAGCTACAGCTATAGCAGTCACTGTCTCCGGCGGATACTAAATGAGCCTTTGGCTTCGCCCCATCATAACGCAAGCGCTGGGGCCGTGCGAATGATCGCCGAACTCGCCGCTCTGCTTGTGGGTTGGGCAGCGCCTTTCGCGGGGGGGGCTGGTGCCCTGCAACGTGCAGCAAAAGAATCGCCGAGCCGAACGCGGATTATCGGACCGGTTCCGTCCGTCGACGGCGTGGTGGTTGCATGGGCCACCACGCGCACGCTCTCCGAAAAGTCTACGCTGCAAAGCCAGGGCAAGGCGGTGGCAACAACAGCTGTAACGCTTCGTATACAAACGGAGAAGTTGGCCGCGGCTTCTTGTGCGGCACGACTAAAAGGCACGCTTCTTCGATTTTTGCTTTAATTCGCTCCGGGGTTACGTGTGACGGGGAGCGAAGCTTCCTGTTGGATTGTTTCCCAGAGGTAGCTATACTCGTTTGTTGGTTCCTTGTGGTTCGATCGCGCTTTATCCGAAAGGAAAACTTACGGATAGTGCGAATCACACTTTCCGTTCAAGTTTACGTTCGTATCTGTCGCTGGCTCGCACTTGACATGATGGCTGCTGTCGCGTAAGTTGGACCTCCCTATAACGAAGTCGCCATCGACTCGAGGATATGCCTCCGTTATGTGCGGTTTCAAATTTCAAGTTTCAAGCTTATTAAAAGAATCGCGAAATACAATTCATATATAAAGGTGCAAAATCTTCAGAAGGAGGCCCAAAAGTAAGAACTGTGGGAGGGCCTCCTATCAGAATTAGAGAAAAAAATTTAGTAATCACAGGAATAAATTGACAAGTATATTGGTGTTATATAGGTATTAGGAGTAAGCTTGAGCGTAGCTATCGGCATACAATGCTTACGTATGATGTAGGTTTGATACTTCCTCATGTTAGTAGTGTTCGGTTGTATAAAGTTCTGCTGTAGTTATGAAAAATGGGTGTTTTTTGTAATTGTACTAGCGATGCAGAACTATCGGAAAATTGACTATCGATAACATCGATATTTTATTTTGAACTATCGATAGTACAACTATCGATACTATTATCGATAGTGCAGTCGATAGTACTGTAAGTAGTAGTAATGTCGGTAGTATTACGACCGACATTACTATCAATAGTATCAATAGTGCTTTGAATAACTCTGCTGTTGGCGGCCGGGGCGACATTTTTTGGTGAAATAAGTATTCCAGCAGTGAAAATGCGGCAATAGGTCCATCAATAAATTCATATTCAAAAGTGAGTACTTGCACCTTACATTTAACAAACCTATTTCTTGATATTAAATCCGAAGCATTTCTTAGCGAACTTCGGCGAGTTTGAGCGTATCTGACTATCTATCTATCTATCTATCTATCTAGCCGCCTACGACTTTGTGCTCTCCTGGCCGTATCGTTAATGGGATTTATACCAAATTTGGTATGGCATAACATGACCGTATGACGAACATAAATGGCTGGTCATATCATGAAAATCATGACTTAATTGTCATGAAAAGTATGATTTACATGCCACGCTCATGGGTTGTCATGAAAAGTATGATTTACATGCCACGCTCATGGGGCGTTCGCGGCCGTTTCGTTAGCTTGATATACACCAAATTTGGGATTGAGTGACGTGACTGTATGACGAACATAAATGGCAGATGGTAATATGCAAATAAGGACGTGCATGTCATGAACAACATGATTTGATTTACATGCCACGCTCATGGCGAGCTCGCGGCCGTTTCGTTAGCTTGAGATACACCAAATTTGGTATTGAGTGACATGACTGTATGACGAACATAAATGACAAGTGGTAATATGGAAATCATGACTTGTCATGTGCGTCATGACTTGCATGCCACGCTCATGGCGTGCTCGCGGCCGTTTCGTTAGCTTGAGATACACCAAATTTGGTATTGAGTGACATGACTGTATGAGGAACATAAATGACAAGTGGCAATATGGAAATCATGACATGTCATGAGCGACATGACTTGCATGCCACGCTCATGGCGAGCTCGCGGCCGTTTCGTTAGCTTGAGATACACCAAATTTGGTATTGAGTGACATGACTGTATGACGAACATAAATGACAAGTGGTAATATGGAAATCATGACTTGTCATGTGCGTCATGACTTGCATGCCACGCTCATGGCGTGCTCGCGGCCGTTTCGTTAGCTTGAGATACACCAAATTTGGTATTGAGTGACATGACTGTATGAGGAACATAAATGACAAGTGGCAATATGGAAATCATGACATGTCATGAGCGACATGACTTGCATGCCACGCTCATGGCGCGCTCGCGGCCATTTCGTTAGCTTGGTATTCACCAAATTTGGGATTGAGTGACGTCACTGTATGACGAACATAAATGACAAGTGGCAATATGGAAATCATGACATGTCATGAGGCACATGACTTGCATGCCACGCTCATAGCGTGCTCCCGGTCGTTTCGTTAGCTTGAGATACACCAAATTTGGTATTGAGTGACATGACTGTATGAGGAACATAAATGACAAGTGGCAATATGGAAATCATGACATGTCATGAGCGACATGACTTGCATGCCACGCTCATGGCGCGCTCGCGGCCATTTCGTTAGCTTGATATTCACCAAATTTGGGATTGAGTGACGTCACTGTATGACGAACATAAATGACAAGTGGCAATATAGAAATCATGACATGTCATGAGGCACATGACTTGCATGCCACGCTCATGGCGTGCTCCCGGTCGTTTCGTTAGCTTGAGATACACCAAATTTGGTATTGAGGGACATGACTGTATGAGGAACATAAATGACAAGTGGCAATATGGAAATCATGACATGTCATGAGCGACATGACTTGCATGCCACGCTCATGGCGCGCTCGCGGCCATTTATTTAGCTTTATATACACCAAATTTGGTATTGAGTGACATGACTGTATGAGAAACATAAATGACAAGTGGCAATATGGAAATCATGACTTGTCATGTGCGTCATGACTTGCATGCCACGCTCATGGCGTGCTCGCGGCCGTTTCGTTAGCTTGAGATACACCAAATTTGGTATTGAGTGACAAGACTGTATCACGAACATAAATGACAGGTCCTAACATGTAAAACATGACATGCAAATTATGTAAAGCATGATTTGCTCCTTTCTGGCTGCTTCGCATTACATCGATTCCCACAGTGCGTGGGATCTGCCGGCTTTTTTGACTTCAAAATTACAAAATGCGATATAAATTTGAAGCCGCACAGTACCGTCAATTGTAACTGTCTCGTTTCCTGTACACCTGAATAATTCAACTTAATTGTCACGTGTCAGCCAAAAATCATGGTGAAGGAGCGCAAGCATGTCAACTTTCGTGCCCTTCAGCCTGCTCCTCCTGCTCCATACACTCGAGGAATCAATTTAACGCTGCAATGAGTTCGCGCGGTTGATTTTATACTAACGGTCGTAGTATAAAACTATCGATAGCGCTATCGATAGTTTCTTTTACCATCGATAGTTCGATAGTACAGAACTATCGATAGTATCGATAGTGCCATCGATAGTTCTGCATCACTAAATTGTACCCTACGGTGATTCATCTGTTTTCCCATTTTTGCTGTTGACTAAAAGAGGAAAATATTTGCTTCATTGGTAAAGCGAACCGGTGCATATTCACTTCTTTCTTTCAACCGTATCACACCCTTGATCATTTTTTTTTTTTTGCTTGAACTCCCGTTTTGATATCAGTTTTAAAGTGCTCTTCAAGGCTTACTATCGGTTGGAGCTTTACACTTTAAAGCCAAATGGCAATTCGCCATGAACTTCGCAAGTTTATAGGAGCATCATGCAGGTTACACTGCTAGCGGAATTTAATTTGATTTATTAGAAGTACAAGTGATGCATTGCATATGATAAACACAGATACAGAAGGAGGTCGCGAGACTGTGAGTAAGACCTCCTATAAAATCATACATCAGATACCACGCTATACTAGACAGTGGTAAAGATAGAAAATATAAGTAATACAAAATGTACAGATAAGCATGAAAAAAAAACACATACACTAAAATACAATAACAGTAACTCTGAATAATGTAAATCATTACGAATCACAGGTTACATTAAAATAAAAAATTACGTGTAATCTTTATTTATTGCAGCTTTTAAAATGATAATATATCTCACCTACTTTTCGTTTAAATTTTGGTGTTTACAGCTGGTCGTATCGCTTGTATTTGAACGAATCCCTCTATTCACCATGTGTTACATTTCAATGAATGAACATCAACAATATTGTAAAAGATGCGGTTTCGTTGTTAGCACAGGACGCGACAGTGTTGTCACGTTCCGTCAACAAACCGCAATACTTCGCTTTGTAAAATTTCGTACTTCACTGTATACAGGAGCCCGATGAACAAGCGCGCCGTTTTGAATTGAATTGAATTGATTTTATTCAAGTGCACAAAGTTACACTTAGGAAAGAGAGGACGAAAATCAGTGGCGCCTGACGTTAGGTGGACTTGTCCCACGTGATGTACAGCCGCGATCGCGGAGGGGTACTTCATCTTGCGCACCGACATTATATCGCATCCTTCTCGCATTTAGAGAAGTAAGAGTTAGGGAGACAAGGCAGGAAGGCTGGCAACACATAATTATGCACCCCCCCCACCCACCCCCGAAAAAAGAAAAGACACACCCCTGACACAACCCCAGGAGGATCCCGACACCCCACAAAAAATTATTCCACTCAAACCGACCCCCCCCCCCCCCCTCCCTATACAGACAGGCATTCATCCACATCCCCCCGCATTCTGGTGATCCCCCCCCCTCCCCCGATATCCAAATTCTGGATAAACCACTGGTTGACAAAACACGTCAGGTCTGTTACCCTTTGCATTCGGGGACAGGGTTGAAAGGGAAGGAAGAAGGAAAAGAAAGAACACTGGTTACGCGATGGTGCGCAGTGAGCATGTGGGAAGTACGTTGCTTCGTGACTCACGAAAAACTAAACCATATAGCACAGCTGGAACAGCATGCGACGCAGTTTCATTGCTGCGGCGACGGCTTCCTTTTTGCTCTTCGTCAACCTGCGTAACCTTGTCCCATATGTCACGGTTCTCTGCTTCTACAAGTCATCCTCGTTCGCATAGCCACCCTTCTCGATTGGCTAATATAGCCGACAATGCACACACATATCTGTCACCGATGCGCTAAGTTGTAGAGTAAAGATTATGTTTATGTGCTCCAGGCTGTCCCGTTCCTTCCCACCTCGCTTGCGTCATAGACATATACTATTATTTGCGTGTACAGACTATCTCTCCGCCAGTCTCCCCTTCTCCTGTCGACGTTCGCAACCGTAGCTTTACCGGGGCCACGGCTCACTGACTCCGTCATTCAATGTAATTACATCAGTGAGCTTTACAAAATCACGCACGAAACTGATCGCGCTTTCGCTTTCGTCTCGTTTAATTCAGCCGGTTCGTTTACTACGCGGCCGTTCTCGTCACTGCGTTTTGAGGTCAGCGTGGTCCGGCGCTCCTTTCACATATACGTACTACACACTGACACGACGAAGACTAGCAGCAGCATGCAGCCCAGCCGCCATACATCGGCGTATAAGGCTGAGGGGACGCGAGCAGTTTCCACTCATCCGTGTCGACGTCTTCCATATGGTGTGTATGTGTGTATGTGTGTGTGTGTGTGTGTGTGTGTGCGTGCGTGCGTGCGTGCGTGCGTGCGTGTGTGTGTGTGTGTGTGTGTGTGTGTGTGTGTGTGTGTGTGTGTGTGTGTGTGTGTGTGTGTGTGTGTGTGTGTGTGTGTGTGTGTGTGTGTGTGTGTGTTTGTGTGTGCGCTCGCGTCGTTGCACATAACGCGTTCGTATACATACAAAAGATCCGCGAGCACGGAAGACTGCGGGCGCCTCCTTGCTCGCGCCGCGGTCTCTGTCCTGCTCGTACACGTCGTCTAGCGCGTACGCGTGTTTGCTTGCGTTCGGCCGCATCCAGGTAGGCACGCTGCATGCGCGCTTGTTCCGTCACGTTTTGTCGCGTGTTTGGCTGACGAACTTTCGTTCCCACGCCTGCTGCGCAAGTCCACGGAGGTCCAGGCAGACAGCTGGCTCGATCGCCTTTTTTCCGTTCCATGCCCGTCACCCCGTTCGCACGGACGAGTGAGTGGCGTGGCCAGCGTGGCGGCAGCAAGCGATGAACTGTCGTTGAGAACCGCCCGGGGGCGACACTGTTGCACGCCCATTGGATTTTTGTTAGGCTTAAGAGGCTGTTGTACGGGGGGGTGGTGCTTCGACGCGGGTGGTATTCGTACGGTCTCTTCCGAACGGTGCTCGCGCGCACGACACTTCCGTGCTCGTTCGATACTCGCGAGCGACTCCACGGCTAGTCCGGCATTTTACAATCCGTGGCGTTCAAGAGGGCGGCGCCGGAAAAATTCTCGCTCTGTTTCTCCAGCTGTATCCTGTCCATAGAATATTTGAATAGCGGGTCGACTTAAACGGTCACAACAGGATCGCCGGGTTTGCGGAAGTCGAAGTGGCATTATGCGGGGTTTTTTGTGCACTTCTGGCGATGTCCTGTGGAAAGCACATACAATGGGAGGAAATCTGTATGGAAGCGCGGTGCATATGACGATATGGGTTAGAATGTGCGTGTGTGTCAAACTGTATGATAGGGCTTCTGTATACACGCTCCAAAAGAGTTACTATATATAGCCTGCCTATAGGGAGGAGCATATATATACTGTAACGCTACGATCCTGTAGCAATGGGCGCACCCTGGTGAGGAAGAAAAGCAAGAGATTGACGCCCGATTCGTACAGGAACCCGCAATTAAGAAAGTTGTCCGAAGAGAAAAGATATGTGACGGAGAAAAAGAAGATGCAAACCTAAACTGTAGAACCCCAGAAAATGAATCCAACAACTAGTGACACCGTCCGTATCATCTCCTAAAGTCATAAAGGGTTTTGTAGTCCAGTACTGACATCCAGGTGTCATAATATTCCTGTTTGCCACGTGTTCCCAACGGAACTATCTTTAAAGCATATATGTCTCAATGTCTTCTGTCACAAGGAGACCGTTCGTATTGACACATTGACGAAGTTCGCAGCCTGTTGTACAAGCCTCAGCCCTGCATGTTTCTACGCGTGAAGCCATTCACATAAGCTATGACTTCTAGCTCCGGGGATGGACAAGAAGTCACCGCGCGGGCATAACAGCGCTCGTGGTCCACCAGCCTTCCTGAACGAATTTAACTGGACGCCCTTCTGTATTCCTTTAAGTCTCTCTCTCTCTACGTCCCCTTCCTAACACGTATACGCCATCAACCCATTTATGGGTAGCAAACCGGATGCTAGCAGCTAGTTAACCGCCTTGCCTTTACTCTTCATCTCTTTCTCATTACGGGAGATTCTGATTGGCTAGTTGGTTGTTCATTACCGTCTCGCTGGTTCAGACACTCAAGGATGAACCTTGTTCCTTGTTCAGACACTCACGGATGAACACGAGACAAGACAGACCACTAACACATCAGCAACCCTTTCAGCGGTTGTGTTATTTCTTGATCACCGTAGTCTAAACAAGAGTGCTGTCGTTGAAATGATCGGAAATGCGTCAGCGTCGAACATTAACTTAGTAGGGCAGACCTTGCTCCTCCGCGTGACGTGGCCTTACGTCAAACACACGCACGCTGCACCTTCGTCTTGTGAGCGCCGCCGGAAAGGCCAGCGACATCTTATAGACGACACCGGTGATCGCTCTTCGGAAGCTCAGCCGCATTCCGTAACGTCAAGGAAGCTTCGTCGTCATGGCGTACAGCGCCTTTACGCACATTCCCGGTGAGTAAGCCCCAGGGGGGGGGGGGGCAGCGTGCGTCCGTGGGGAGCTTGGCGTTGTGTGCGGTCCATGCATGCTCGGACGACCACAAACGCAGTCGCGCGACTCGTTAGCGCGACATGGGTCGGAGGACGTCTACACACGACGGCTTTCCTAGGTCGACTTTTCGTTTTTTATTTCTTTATCGGGATGTTTTCAGCGGCCGCCAGTTAGGCCTGCGCTTCCGCACCGTCGTGAAGCCAGTTCCCAAGCTGGATTGCAAGATCCAGAGGCGCAAGGCATAGAGTGCATGCTATCCGAGCGAGGCGAGCGTAATGTTTCTAGCAGCCTGGAAATTACAATACAATAGAATTATTGTTATTATTTATTAATATTTATCATTTGGTTTGGGTGCATGTGACACAGGTGTACGGCATCGGAGTGCTTCGGCGCTTCAGTATCTTGACTGCTTGGGCAGACACACGACCTTTAGAGTAGCTTCGCATGGCTGCTTGCGAATCAGTAAATATGACACCTGCATCCAAGCACGTAGTGGTGGCAAGTGCGATTGCCGCCTCTTCTGCAGTTTCTGGGCGTTGGGCGCGAACTGTGGCAGATGCGAGCTCTATGCCCCGAGAATCTACGACGCTCAAAGCGTAGGCGTCTCTATTGGGATACTTGGCTGCGTCTGTATATCTGGCGTCCGCATCTTGGTTGTGATTTCGTCGCAGAAC
>JALIZH010020301.1:0-54773 GCA_030522465.1 Rhipicephalus appendiculatus
CGAAACTGGCCAGGTGTTCCGGTGTCCAGTTGTGTGCAGCTTTCGGCCAGTCGACGCTAAGGCTTCGAAGAGTGCCGTTGGTGGCCAAAACTTTGGCAAAGGCGTCGATGGCCTCGGCCCGGAAGAGACCCGAGTTAACGCTGAGTTCTTCTAGCGCTGTCATACCCGATATGGCGTGGAGTAGCGTTTCCAAGTCGCTAATGTTGTAGATATCGGTGGATCTCAGGGTAAGGCGCTTTAGAATCCTACCGTTCTTCACGAGGAAGTCGACAAAGCCTTCGCATAGGAGGGGACAGCTGGACCTCAAGAACCATCCTCTGATTGCGAGGCTGGTGATCGTGCTACTTTTTCGAAGCAGAGTTATAAGCTCTCTCGCGCTGCAGTCTGTGATGTCCAGGTTTTCCACGTCGAGGGCCGTCAGGGTCGTCCCTATATGTTCCAGCGAGTGGAAGGGCAAGGTGGTGTACCAGGGAAAGCGTAGCTCAGGGTTCGAGAACACTAGCTGCTCAATGTGTTTCATCGAGGAGATCATGTTGAACACTTTCTTCATCGCCTCGGAGTCGAGCAGGTTCGATACGCTGAGTCGCTTCAGAGACGACTTCCGTTCCAGAGCTCGGCTCAAGTGAGAGCAGCTCGCTACGCTACAGTGGTTCACTTCGACGGCAACGACGCATCGATGTACCGTGAAAACGCTGCGCACCAGGACGGCCACTGCTGGCTCTGTCTTCCCGAAAGTGGAGCCGAAAGGGGAGGTGGTGGGGTACTTGAATCGGCTTCCGTTTAGAAGAACCACGCGCACGTCACCGTAGTCGTGTTCGTCTTCCCGCAGTTCCAGGCCAACTTGCCAGAGAATCCCATTGCAAGTCGGCAGATGCCGCAACAATTGACACACGGGGTTCGTGTAACTTCGCGTGCACCGGGAGCAAATCTCTTTCACTAAGATGACGTTTTCAATCTCTTCGAGTGCAGGCGTCTCCGCGTGTTCTTTAAGCCGCTCGTCGTCCATGCCTCGATCTGCTTCAGAACCTTGCCAGCACTCTGGAAAAGTGTGCCCGTCCGACGCGCTTTAGTGTACCTGTAGAGCATAAGAAAAGCAAAGAAGTGTTCGTGCTACTGAAGAATTCATAAATAAACGCTGGCAGTAAATGTTTTCATAGCAAATATCCTTGCTCGGCATTGTATTCAAGAACAATTTGATCATCGCTGGCTTTGCAAAAAGCCACTTTTGGGAAACATTATCGGCCTCCGTTTGAATCACCGAGTTCTGAGCCATTATCCGAGTTTTCAAGTTTCTCTTTTATTACAATCCCCTATGTAGCTAACACAGCATGCATTCGCCTTCGCTTTCGCTCTGTGTCTAACTACGTCACTGCACGGGGGGTATTAAGCGGAGGGGGCATATCTGCACGTCTAAACCATTTCTAATGCGACCTTGCCTGTTAACTGAGAAGTTTCAAAATAGTGAAGGGACACTAAAGTAAAACAACGAATCAGTTCAGACTGATAAATGATGCTACGAAAACTCTGTTGTTACTTTCACCATCATAGGCTCAGTGATGTAAGAGAACGTCAGTGTCACAGTTTCAATCTTATATTTTGCGCCAAAATATCCGGCTAGGACGTCTCCGATTTTGAAATGTTTTATTCGTATTTCGGCCAGACTGGCTCAACGAACTTTTCTGAAACTTGGTATGCGAAGTCTCTGGCCCCCCTTTGAAGACAATGTATTTTATACTTGCCGATTAGTAACTATTCAGGCACTAGCAGAGGCCGTTAGAATCTATGAGGTCAAGGCGATTGGTGCGAAGAACTTCAATGTGGGGTCGCCACCCGCATTTCTTTTTTGATCGCTTTCTCGCTTACCAAGCGTCTTCTGGTGGCGAGATTGGTAATTTAGGTAGTAATTTGCTAATACGAGAAAATAGTTTGACCCTTTAGTGTCCTTTTCAATGAGAAAAAGGTCACTGTTTCGCCGCAAGGGCGAAGCAATGAATGCGATAGCAACAAATTGGCATTTCCCGCGAAGAACGGCAAGCACATCGACACTGAACGCACTGCTCAAACACAAAGGACGCACGAAACATACGCACAGGTATACGCAGGACGAGCGCGAACTAAGAAGTGTCACAGCTGTTACTTCACTGTGTTTGAACAGCTTGCTTCATTCGGAAACGGGGCCTCTGCAGCGAGCGAAGTGACCTTTGTGCGCTCTGTAACCTAAACGCAATCTTTCCCGGCGAAAGCACACGACGTAAAACTGCCCCCATCCCCCCCACCTCAAGATAAGCGCGCGCCCGGGCAAAGGCGACTACGCCCTGCTGGCCAAAGTGCAAGTTGAGAAGCCAACGCATCGCAATGAGTGGGGCGCCAAGCACGCACTTTGCGCCATCTCGCTGGTTTGCTGGTAAGGCAGAGAACACGCTGATATTCCCCTGAGATCGGCGTACTGCCAGCGGTGAATGGTGTATATAAATAGCTCGCCGTTATTAGCTGAAGGACGCGCGCTTCTGTGGCCTATCAGTTAGCGCCGCTCGCTGCGGAGCGAGAGGTCGCCCGTTCGTCACGCGCCGGAAAATATTTTTGTAAATTATATTTCTTCGTGGCTCATATATATATATATATATATATATATATATATATATATATATATATATATATATATATATATATATGGGGCATCACGGCGACGCCGTCGGCAAAAAAGCAGCCGAGAGTGTCCATATAATTGCTATCGCAATAATAATACACTATGCATACAACGCAAAGAAAGTGACGCAATCCCCAAAGCATATATTGCGGAGGAAGTCCTACGTCCTACATTGTTCAGTGTTGGGTTTGTTGAGCATTTGCAGGTAAAGGCAAGTAAGCAATAACTTCTTTAAGAGTTTGAGTCAACGTTGTTCTTGTAAGTGTCGTCTTCAAGCAGTAAAGCGAAAGTACTTGGTCTATGTACTTGATCTTACATAAATAGGCTCATTCACCACACGATGTCCACAGAAGCTACAGTCGCCTGGTTTTTTATAATTAACGTTCGGACTACCTTATCAATTAGTCTCACGCTATTTTTGACAAAACCAACAGTAATTATTCTAATAAGCGGATATTATTTATTGAACATAGGGGAATAGCCGTAGACACAGGGGAAGTTGGGAACGCTTCTTAGCAAAGAGAATATTTGTTTAAGAAATTAACCACTTCCTTCGAGAAAGCTACACACAAAAAATTTCGACTGCGATATTTATCCGAACACAAAGAGCTTCTGAGCTCTGCTGCTGCAATCCCCACCAGGCATAAGCTTGAAGGTTAAAGTTAGCACATAGAAAAGAGCCCCGAGTACTAGAAATATTTTGCAGCAAGACGGCAAATTGGGCCAATTGGTTGGGATTCATCTTGTGCTTCGTTACAGTGAAACGCTCGACAAGGAGAAAAAGAGGGAATGAAGAAAACGGCGCTGAACTGTACTGCAAAAACTGTACTGGCGATGTCTTCAGTTTTCTGACCATTTATTTATTTTCGTGAAGCCTTTTGTTTCTTCCAACCGCGGATCAGAGGATGCCGGACGGTTGGCCCAGCTGCAGCAAGTGCCCAGTTCCAATCTCAACCCGGAAGCGTCCAACTACAAACATGATTACTGCAATCCCCCTCCACGCCCGTTCCCCCCTCCAGCGTTGAATTTTCCAGGAAGCCTCTCTTATGATAGGTTTGCGCAAACCGTATGATTGCTTTACCGGGGATCTAAGCAAGCAAAGCGCCCACATTGCTCTGAAAGAAACAATGTGCTTATCGAAAGTGCTTTTCTGGAACGGCGGGGCTTTCCAGTAACCACTTTTTTTGGGTGATGAGTCCCCCCGTGTTGGACAGTAGTAGCCCCACGTGTTGGTGTCCCCAGCACGAGGACATGCGCCCGTATTAAGTCCTTTGGAAAGTAGGCTTCCATGGGGGCAGCTGCGCTACCTTACAGAGATTTTACAGATACGTTTTTTTAAAATCTACCGGGTTAAGCGACCGATTGTAGGCGTGCGATGGACAGGCACCCACGTACCGTGACGATGCTTTCTTCCCTCTTCTTCCTTTAAATCCCTTCGTCCCTTCCCCCTAGTGCGGGGTAGCAAACCGGACGCGCGTCTGGTTGACCTCACTGTCTTTCATTCCTTCTCTCCTCCTCCTCCTACTATTGTTTTGAAAGGATTTGACATAATTTGCGCGGTGATGGGGCCTTTTTTCTTTGACTAGGATGTTAAACTACGAATGTAGCGCCAGGCCAAAGAACACCTGCGACTACTTAGCCGTTGCCAATGGAGTTTAGAACCGTCGTTCATGCACCTGCAGCCACGAAACTCCAAACCGCATTTGCGACGTTATTTTGAAACAGCACAAGTAAGGGAGAAATATTTTTAACCATTTCGTTTGGAGAAATCACGAAATAGAATTTTGTCTGAATACTCTAAGATTTCTGAAGAACTTGAAGGAGACAGGGGGTGCTCGAAAAAACGATGGCTAGAAGGCATCGACAGTAACAGCACTATGCAACGATTTCATGCATTCCGCGTGACGGACTGGACACCGTAGTGTCGCAATGCCGGGATGCGTTAAAATTTAACTCGCGATTTACGATCGCCCAATATTGTGAGATTCGTGTAAAGAAAAAAAAACTACTGGCATTTTGTTTCACATCTAATTCAAGTCTCGCTCAATTATAACGCATCTATGAGCAAAGCCGCCAAGACAACAGTACGCCGACATAGCTGGCGCATGGTGCGCAAACTTCCACCTCGCTGAAACGTTTGTGACCGTAGACGTGACGGCATATTCACGAAAATTGGGCGACAAGCCATTCGAACGAATTTTGCTGACTTGACAATCATGGCGGTGTATTCGTGTGCGTATAATCCTGGTGCCTTGTGTCTTTTGAGCCCTGCATTAATGCTTCATGAGAGAGAGTCATGGGGCAACTACATCCGCGGAAACTGCGAGGTAAGGGTTGCTTATTTCGCTGGGGTGCTAAGCTTTCGGCGTCAGATAAACTTATGAGCTCGGGTGAATGATTACCATAATCTCTTTGGCCATTTGTTCCTTTAACAGGCTTCAACTGACTTACCGTCGCGAAGACTGATTAAACAGAGGAGCTGGTAGAATCAGTGCTCCTGTCCTCCGCTTTCGCCAACGCTAGGCCAATCCTTCATCCTCTCTCACCAGCACCCCCTGTGCTCGAGCGCATACTACCATTGGTCGACTCCTTTCGCCGGCACATTCAATCGCGCTCCTCCACGTTGCTACCCTTTCTCTACCAAGCTCAAATCGCTACACTATAGGCTTGCCTCTCACCAACTTGGCTCTAAGGCCTGACCACATGTACGCGTTGCAGCGTGTCACCGCGCGTGGCTTTTTGACGCGGCGTCGCGCCCTCTCTATTTTGAGAGAGGGAGCGCGGCTACACGAAGCTGCGCGCCCCCCTCTCTCCATAGGGAGAGGGCGCGACGCCGCGTCCCAAAGCCGCGCGGAGACGCTGCAACGCGTACGTGTGGTCAGGAACTTACTCATGCTATCCCTCCAGTCAGGCCTCGCCCCCGCAGCTGGGCTTCGAAAGTGCGAACGACGACCCCCCAGAGAGTTACCTCGACTTCACACAGCTCCGCTGTTACAAAGCCGAGAGGAAGAATGGCGTCCCCAGAAAAAGTGCTGCATGTTCTTACTGACACAGAGGCAGGAACCATTCTGAAGCAAAGAACATCTGCTGTCGCGTGTTGCAAACTTACCCGAATGGAGGCAGTAGCTAGGACGGCTGCTTTCCCAGCTTTTCTTGCACTCGTGTCCAGGGTACTAGAGCTGTGCCAGCTGCACGGGCAGCCGCGCTACTAGGCTACTTCTTCTCCTTCCACTTCACTCGGTGTCCTATTCGTTGTTGCCTCCGCTGCGCGGCTCGTACCAACTAAGAAGAGCTTGGCCAAGATTCATATGAGAAAATTATTAACATCCACCCTTGTCTTTATTATGGAACATACAGCCTTTTGTCTAAATGACAATATTACGATGTCTAACTTTATTAAAGAGCTATCATGTTATTGTAATGAAGCAGATATATAATGATAACAAAGAGAAAGATTGAAATACCATTAAAATACGCAAAAAAAATTTAACTTGTCAATTAAATTTTTTTGTTAAAAACAATCTGTGCTGATTTATGCATGAAAGCCGCGACAAGATTATGTGGCACGCCGAAGAGGGGTGGGGTGGTTGGGTGCGAAATTTTATTAATGTCCGGCAAGGCGCACGTTAGCGCGCAGTGGGCGACTCCCACGTCGGGACCGCCAGGCGAAGTCTGTCAGCCGCTCCGCAGGCCTGCTGGACGGCTTCAGATTAATTTTGTTGCCTGCAGTTCAGTAAATCAGAGCTAGGTGTATGTACAAGAGTGTTTTTTGCACTTAGACCCTACTGAGATGCGGTTTTCCTGACCAGGAAACGAACCCGAGCCCTTGAGCTCAGCAGTGCCACACCTCAGCCGCTAAGTTACAACGGCTGGTCAACCTCTCTATATCCATAACACAGTCGTGCAAAATCTCGCATGATTCTTTTCTCGCATGTTCCGTGTAAAGGTTCAGTCCTTTCCGGCGGCAAGCTGTGTTACAATTTATGTTTATGTTATGTTTATGTTTATGTACAATTTATGTTTATGTTATGCATTTATGTTACAATTTCTACAAACAATATTTCCTATACTTTCCATAGCTTGATTCTTTCCATAGTTCTTATTACCATTGTGTCTAACAAAGAAAAAAAAAACGAGTACTTAAATTTCCACTTACTTGGTTTTTACAGCGAAACTGTTTATAATTGACTCACATTCCAATATTTATTTTTGTCAGTCCACAGAACAGTCGACAGGAAACCCCTTCACGAATTTAAACTAAAATTACTTGAAATGACGCATGCAAGGCGCACGCCAGCATCAGTTTCAATATAGTAAAGAACAATACCAGCGTCAAAACCACATAATAGACGATAAGGCACGTTCGAAGAATGCGAAACACGTAGCGTTTGCCGTGTTCGTTTCGCGTTCACGATTACGGTTGCATAATTTGCCGGTGCCGGGAGGTGACAACTGTAGCAAACGGAACAGGGAGTGACATCACTACACTATTATGCGTAAAAGAATACTCCTCGCAACTGATTTAATTTGCTTTGTGATAGAGCTTTGGGAAATCCACACATTAGCACTCCCGAAGGGCAGCGTAAACACGACGGCACAGTGCATTTTACTGTATCGCTGTCAGTCATTTCATGTACAGCATTGCTAAATCGCTCAAGGCTACATCGCATCGGTCTGTCAGATCAGGTGATTACACAGCTTCGCTGTACAGTCACCTTCAAAGCGTATATCGAAGGTTATTTATTTAACCTATCATTTTTATTATGTACAAAATGGTCTACGTTGCTTCCGTTCCTATTCCAGGTAACCTGAAGTCTCAAGGAACCAGGGGCCACATTCACAAACCTTCTCTTTCGTTGGAGTGTTTTCACATTGGTCAGCCGGCTTTGCTAATGATATGACCGTCATTGTGATTGGCCGAAACGTTGTCTTACGAAAGTTTTTAACGCGATAGCGTTAAAGAGCTCGTTTCGCAGAAATTCCGGCGTCGGCGTCGACGTCGGTGTCGTTGGTTGAGAGCGAAAAATCATCATCTTGTCCGTGACCGAAAAATCGAGAAAGATGCAAATAAAATAAATAATAAAAATTTTCTGGTCCGAGTGAGGATCGAACCCGGGTCGTCTGCGTGGCAAGCAGGTATTCTACCACACAGCCATGCCTCTGCTTGGAAATATTGTGAAAATAACTTCCTCTGCTTGGCAATGCAGTGAAAATAACTCTCATGCTTCGCAAACGCAAGCGTCCTTTATATAGGCGTCGCAATATAACATGTATTATCCCAGGAATATTGCGTGGTACAAGCGTACATTGCCATCGGGCGTCAGATTATGTGACTATCATAACGATTTTATAGTTTAAAGCCAGCCACCCATTACAAACGGCACACACCTTACTGCGCGTTTTCCTTTAACACCACGTAGTGGGTGCATAGCAAGTTCGAAAACATTTCCCACATTTGCCGCGCATAATTGCTCCTGGTTTGAAGCATGCTACCCATTTCACAGTATGCACTAAGTGATTGAAGTACGCACTAGGGACAGGATATCGCTATCGCGTTCAACTCTTAAAGGCGAAGATTAAGGGTCCCCCCAATTTTTTAGTGTAAGACGTTTTTGTTAACTTGGGCCCGGCATCACTCCGAAAAAATGAGCGCCAACTCCATTTCCTTTTGTGTTGATTTGGTTTGATTTAGACATATAGGTATGCCTGCTGGTATTCTGGAATTTGTCCAGCCCAGTTTTTTGAAGAAGTTTTTGGGAATTTAGGAGAAACTGCATGTATCCAAGTGTAAAATGCTCTGTAAGCGTGACGGGAGTCGACATGAAGCTTTAACCTGACATTTTATTTGCACATTTATATGCATAACGAAAAAACAGCGAATAAGAATGATAACCTGGTGATGAAAAACTCAGACTGTCTTCTCACTTGCGCGAATTCCGCAGAAGCGCACAAAGAACTTACAGCGCGCATGGAAATTAATTCAGCGGCGGAAGATACGGAATTTCTATGTTGGAAAACAGATTACACAGGCTGCTCAGGAAACGTCCAAACACGCTCACAGAATGAAAACGCAACAAATGTAAGCCGGTCGTACCGCCACAACCGGGTAATAGACATGGGTCACATTCTTGCAAAAGTGCCCGACCCTCCAGAATTAGGTGGCACTCCGTATCACGAAGGTGAAGCGCGAGCGCCAGTCCTATTCCACGAACGCCTTTCTTAGGACGCGCACGGAATATTTCGGTCCTCGAGTGCCCATCAACGAAGACACGTGTTGATTCTTACATTCAAGCGAATATCTCTCTACGCATTGCGTATGCCTCGTAAGAGAATCATGTCTTCCTGTACGCTGGAAATTCCGCGAAAGTGATGGGCCCATCATTGAGTTTATTTTTTTCTCTCTCGTTATCCGGATCGCGAGAAAGCGAATACGAAACTCGGGGGCCAAGCGATGGACGCGGTGGGTAATTTCAATCAAAATTATAGACTGCGCTTAGGATGCTCGTTTTCCAGCTATTCAAGACCAGAGAATGTGATTAAAAACTGCGACGCAATGACGTAGGAAGTAAGAGCTCCCCCTTTAGAACTGCGCAGCAGGTGCACTAACAAAAAAAAAAAATTGCGGCGTGTCTGCAAGAAGATCAAGTTGCTCGCCGCTTCCGCCATCCGCTGTTCCAGCTGACGCGTGTCCATTTGCGTAACGAGCGCTGTCAGAACAATCCATAGAGAGATTTTTCACTCTCGCCTGGCTTTCAATGCTCGTTAGCGGTCGCAAAAAATGCCCTGATTGCGGGTGTTTGTTGCTGCGTTGCTCCCTGATTACACGCCGCAACGCGGAGCACTCTCTCATGCGTGGATGTTGACAACCAGCGTTCAGTCTTTGATTGTAGGTCATTACCGACGTTCCTCGCCGCATTCTATCTTCCTCTGCTCCAAACACGTTGTTAACGCGAGGCCGTGTTCCGGAGCTTTTTTCCTTCTATGCCACAATCAACGACAAGCGGAGATGCTTCATTTAGTTTTTTGGGAGGTGGGTGTACCTATCGAGCACATGCTTGTTCGAACACGGCGTACTCCGCTCATTTCAGTGGTTTTGGTCTGAGATGCTTAGCGGCTACTTGTTCGCAGTATAGGCCCATTGTTAGTCCTGCAGTCCGCACCGCGAGAGCACAAGTGTTTCAGAGGTGCCGAATGAAAGGGATGCTGAAAGGCTCAGAACGAGCGTCTCTTCAATATGGAAGAGTCAAAATGACGCCAATACTTCTCCCAGTAGTTTCCGTTTTATTAGGCCACTTGGAAATGTGCGGTGCATACATGGGCGTGGCCACTGTAAGCATTCGTAATGGTGAGTAAAAACTGAGTATATGCCGTATTTGTATCCCAGCGAAAAACGTACAGGAAAATAACGTGAGGGTAGCTCGCAACCACCGTGAGGTATATAACGGATTTAAGCCAATTAAAAAATAAATGAATAGAGAAAAATTTTCTGAATTACATTTTAGAAAAAGTCAATTAAGAAAACGATTAGGGGACAATCCAGTAGAGCCTGGTTGAGTTGTAAGTTGTAAGTAAAAGTTATCAGCTATGTGCCCCTTATTGTTAACGTAGTGGGTTTGTATAAGTATTAAGACAGTGCTTAAGTAGTACGTAGTGCTGATGTAGCGTATTGTATTAGTGTATTTGTGCTGAGGTAGCCTTTGTGGCTCTGAAGATGGCAACCGAGGCAAACGAGGCCAAATATGAGTCCTGTGCAAACGCCGCATGATGTGTCTGTGTGCGTGTGTGTGTGCGTGTGTCGTGTTTGTGTGTGCGTGTGTGTGTGTGAACGAGCAAGCGCGTGTGCTCACTACGTTATTTTGGGAATTCGCTAAATTTTATTGCAAAAGGATTGCACTAACAGAGTGCATATTAATATAATAACTTCTACACGTTGTGGCGAAAAAATGCGACCTACAGGAACAACAAAATTAAAAATCTGCTTGATTACCATTAAACATTAAGGCCTAACAAGTATCTTGACCAATGACTGACACCTTTATTCGTTTATTCTTGCTTTAATTTTCTAAGAACAATATTAAAATCGCGGAAAACCTCTCCCCAGGTTTCACGTTAGTGGAGCTGAAACACCCGTTTCTTTCACATTGCCTAGTGCTTCCTCCTAACATTTTTTTTTTGTCAACAGAGACACGACCAGTCAGCAGAACCCCCCGCAATTTCGGCCAATGGCGAGTTCGGATTTGGATACATGGGGCCTATAGGGGAGTTTCGCAACTCGCATGATTGAAGAACTCTGATTGCCGGTGCAGGACACTTGACGAATGCGAAGCGTTTCGGCGTTGCGTAATGTTGGCCTACGTTCATCATCAGTATCATTATATATTCATGTCCAGTGGCGTTCTGAAAGCCCTTCTCATCAGCTCTATAGTTAGGTCTCACACGCAAGCCAATTCGAACGCCTACGAATTCCCTAACTCGATTACCCACAACATACGCTGAGGTCCTTGACCACTTTGGACTCCCTTAGGCACAAATTTAATGAGTCCAATAGGCCATCGTTTATGTGCCGGTACTGCGTATACTTACGAATTTCCCCAATTTTTTGCATGCCAGGAGTTGCATTTGATATGCATGGACTATTACTTTATCACACCATTCATATTTGTGCTCATCCTTATTAAGGCGAAGGCCTTACACAGGCCTCATGTAACACGAGAAGTGACCGTCGACGTGGGGGTCAACACAAGTTATGCAAAGAATCGCTCTGTGATGAAGTCACACTGTGACGTCGGAGTAGTCACAGATCACCAAACTTTGTGACGTCATCACCACACCAGAGTTACGTCACCGTGACGTCACCTACATGGACGTCGATTGGTCATGGGTAGGTCTACCCCGGAGGCACGTGAGGTGCCATGCCTTCGATCCCGGAGGACATGCAAAACCACGCTAAGTGCAGAAACCTGTCGAGGGCGCGGGAGTCAATGCAATCGACTGAGAAGAGAAAGAAAAAGAAGCTGGCTTTAGCCTTCTAGCCATCTTAATCCAATGCATATGAGACCCTGGGAGTTTTATTAAGTATGGTGTGAAATCTGCTTCACCTCCCTCCGCCGTGGGTAGGCCAAGCATTGCACACTTTCCAGAATCAGCAAAAGCTCAACGTTCTTCTCATTGAGGAAGACTCCATGAGAAATGGTCACCGAACAGAAGTTTACAGGAAAATACTTATCGACATTGCTTCATTTCACCGCATCGATCAACCGAAAAGTTATCGCCTCTGATTAGAACCACTTGCTTCGCGGCCTGTATCGATCGAGTGCAGATATCGTTGATAAATTAGGAAGCAAGCAAGCTATACGGCGATATCCTCTATATGAGTATACATGTGATAGGCAACTGCATGCTGCTCCGCATTAATTGAGTTAGGAGAAACCGCATGGACAGTTTAATAGGCTCTCTTTTTATATCTCTGTTCCCAAGCGCAGTTCGCTACGGCAAATGTAATTTGAGTCAGCTATCGAACGCTGCCAACCGGCTCATTAGCGAACACGTTGATTACCGCGGCTACGCATCGCGGGGACAGCGTCGTCCCTGTCCCTGCAAACCCTTTCAATCTTTCTCACATACAAAAATTTCATTAACAGCCGCAAGAGTGCACGCGTCGAACCAAGATTAGAAAAATCGCGAAGCTCGTAGGTTGGCCCAACTCGATCACTGTTGTACCTGCTTAGAACGTTGCGTCGCAAGCCTGATTATCCGTCATGCACGACGTAGTTTCAGTAGTCGGCAACGCTCAGGCGCTGCGTCATTATTCATACATCGCTCATCTACAGTAGAGAGGCGAACACAATATTGACGCGATGTGTGAATAATTACACAGCGCCTCACATCGATCTTTATTCGTTAACGGTGAGAAACGAAGTGAATCGCTGTTTCAGGAATTGAAGATGTCGCTTTTAGATCTCGTTAAAGCCGCAGTGCAGGAGCCTATATGAAGGTGCTTGAGTTAAAAAAAAAAAGAATAACCATACGCAGAAAAACACGCATTCCTCTTTGGTTTACCATAAATGCAGTGGCCGTTTCGTTTACATTTCATTTCGAACGGCCTAGTAAGCACATTACCATACGTCATAGTCACGTCATAAAGTTGGGCTACCGCGGCTGACTAAGCAACAAATTTTTTGTAAAGGAATCATTCTCGCTATGAGTAGTTATTTTACTTTTTGCACTCGCCACAGCAAAAAGTGAAAGTAAGGCACCTTTGCCCTATAAATGTTTGGAAGGCGATATTTGATATATTGCTACCAAAAATCACGAAAAGCTCGTGGTGCATTTCTACAGTCAGAGAGTGCTGTGACATACAGAAGCAAGAAAGTTAGGAGAGGGCAGGAGAGGGCTTCGCGCAACGCGAAGCGTACTCTATCGGCCCAACAAGTGAACATAACATCAAACCTGTGCCGTAAGTCTTGGTATTCCCGCATGAATTCTGTTTTTCATTTCATTTCACTTCTTTATTTGTTTGCATTGTAAACATCGTTACACAATGGCAGGGGCCAAGAAAAAAGCTGCTAGGCAGCTTGTGGAGCTTTTAGCCCCCGGTGCTATACGGCGGCAGCAGGTGGCGGAGGTGGCATAAGTGACGCGATTGAGTTTTAAGAATCAGGATTTCATCTTCAATGAGTGACAACAATTACACAATGCAAGCAAAAAATAGTTACAAAATAATGTACAGTATTTAAATATAAGTACAGGTGAGGAAACCGTCTCTTTCGGACAATGTGATTTGATAGCATGTTCAAGCACACACTTCTTAAAGGTAGTGGTAACTTCTAACAAAAAAAAAAAAAGTAAGAGAGTGATCAAACGAGCGAAACCAGTTGGGACCGTGTTAGAGGTTTCAAAACCAGCATTTTCAAGTGAATTCAGCCGTCTCGGTAATTTGTTTTTTATCGTTTTCATTCCATAATTTGTTCGTGATTGAGGTACAAAGCATACTTCACCGTGACGGGTAATATAGGTAGCTGTGTTTGTATTGTAGACAAGCTATTCCGTTAAATACGCTACTTTCCGAGTTTATATTCTCCGTGAGTCGTCCGTTTTGCACCGAACAAGGCGCGCTTCTATTAAAAGCTACAGGGCACAAAATCCCCGGAGTCTCGCCAAATCTCATATCTTTCTTGATCTTGGAGCAAGATATGCGATATGGTCCCGTGTTTGGCTGACACTACTGGACCTCATGGAGCGTTCGCCTTTACTAAGGCTGGCTGCGTGGCGTCACGGTCTCTCCTAATTTTTTCTTCCTCCATTAGGCTACGTATAATACGAGATTATCGGCGGTCATGTTTCGTATTGTCTTTCTGCAGGATGGTGCGAATACAACGGCTGGAATATCCGAGTTAACCAGTCTCTAAGCTTTGAGAGCCCCTGCCAGCAATGGAAATGTGAGGAGCTACCCAGCGTTGTCACCATTACTGGGTATATTGAACGGAATGCGTTATGCATGAATTTTAAAACGCTTTCATATGTTTAACCATGTTCAGTCTGTGCCGTCTTGTTCTTTTTATTTTTTTTGCCATGAAATAATAATAATATGTGGGGTTTTACGTCCCAAAACCACGATATTATTATGAGAGACGCTATAGTGGAGGGCTTCCGGAAATTTCGACCATCTGGTGTTCTTTAACATGCACTAACATCGCACATACACGGGCCTCTACCATTTCGCCTCCATCGAAATACGACCGCCGCGGCCGGAACCGAACCCGCGACCTTCGGGTCAGCAGCCGGAGCACCCTAGCCACTGATCCACCGAGGAGGACTTGCCATGAAAACCAAGGCGCCACACTTCACTGTTGATCTATGGGGTCATGAATAATAGGGCATTGTCTGGGTGCGTCGTTACGCACCGCTTCTGTGGTTAAATAATGGCTTTTGTGTGGCGACAGTTGCTAACGAGCAAGCACTACTGTGTCGCTGAAAATAGAAGGCTCAATACGAGCACTAGTTATATACGCGCGACGTAACACAAGGGGAGACCCGAGCAACGCCCAATTAAGTTGAGCCCTCCAACTTCTCTCTGTCTAACGCGCATGGCCTATCAATTTCAATAGCGAGCGGCACGACTCCGTTACTGTGTATCGCAAGCCACGCACATTGGTGCATTATTTATGCCCCTCCTCTTCAATTCTTCCCTACATCCTTTGTTCTTCACTGTCTACAGTGTCATGCTCCGTAGGCAGCCTTGCTCACTTCATCCTTTAATGAACTATAACATTTAATGCGCAGGCTGCCACGTGCAACAATTAGATAATCAGTATGGCGCATCACATCGTTTATGTGCGTCGGCCTCAGCTACTGCCGTTGACACTACTGAGAATTCATGCGTCGCATAATGTTAGCGTCGCCACACCACGCCAGTAGAGTTTGCACGTCTTTCTTTGAATTTTGGTTGGCTGTCCCACTAGTATAGCTAGCTATATATAGATAAAACTGTGGAGGCCGCTTGCTGAAGTACAGACATTGCAGCATAGTGGATTGATGAGCTCATCGTTCTGCAAACAAGGATATATTTTTCTCTTCGTATTCATCACTTTCCATGCGCAGCGTTGTGGGTAAATGAACTTCGATGAAACTAAGGGACTTCAATTGAATGAGAGGTGTGTTGCGCGACAACACTCGAAGTGACACGTACACGCGAAGCGCAGCATGTTGAGTGCCTTCAGCGCAGAGGCTGGTCCGGGCAAGTGCCCGATGACTCCCACTTCTGAACACAGGCTATTGTTCAGGTAACCTGGTTGCTTGTTGTTCGGCGCATCTAGTTGAATGTTGCCCCGCGCATCTACTTTAGTTTAGCAAATCTAGCGTATTGTGTCTTTATGTGAAAAGACGGGAATTGTGAAGGGCACACTAATTCGTGCAGACGCGAAGGAGGAGCAGAAGAAGGAAGATTATAGGTCAAATGACAAGGAGGTTAGCCTGTTTTCAGACCCACCCGGCGGCCCTGTCCCGAAAAAAGTGGGCAAATGGAATCATAGGTTATGGCAGGAGACCCCCCCCCCCCCCCCCAAAGAAAAAAGAAAAAAAGAAAACAAAAAAGAAACGAAAAAAGGAATGGAAATGGCACTCTTGAAAATTCGTCTTCAAGTCTCCTTGTCTGTAAGGGGCGCCTCAACGTGTTTGAGTATATTCTGTATACCAAGGGACATTGGAACTTTAAAAAAGAAATTAAATAAAGTGAGACACGACAGAAATGCTGCGCACGCAATCGACTTTAATTCCTGAAGCGAATCGCACCTTGACAAGAAATTGTTTCAGCAGATTTAGATAGTATCCGCGATCATTAGAAGCGCATCGGCTTTTCCAGAGGAACCGCAATGGTGGCTCAGCTGCTAAGGTGCAGCTAAGCAGCTTGTCTACCAGAATGCAGTTCTGGCAGGGAAAGCCCATTTCGTAAGAGACGTAAATTTTCTTCACAGGGAATTGTTATGCCGAAGCAGATAATAAATTCTACAATTCACTATGAGTCAGATGTTGCAACTGTGAAATTCAAGTAATGCAAAATGAGTTCTGCGGCAAATTCAAGCTCGGCAAACGTGGTGCCTTTTTAGGAGAAATCCTCGGATTAGAGCACTTTTAAAGATATCTATTTTTAAGACACCCTTCAATATAAGCTACCAGTTCAGTTGTTTCCCAAAAGCATCCACTGAGATCCATCGCTGTGTTTCTAGCTATCAAGCTGAGCCTCCGTCATGACTCTGAACTAATATTTTATAGCCTCATTTATTTCTTTCAGCTGCTCTCCTGTGCACATGGGACCTGAATGCAAGCCAGTCAAAGGAAGAGGGGAGTTCCCATACTGCTGCATGCAATCCGTGTGTGGCAAGGCTGCGTACAAGATATAAAATGAGAGAGCCACTCATTTTAGTTGCGTGCAGATACTGCCACATGGCGGTTCTACTGTCGATCAAATGCCCAACATATTTTAAATCCAACCGCTTGCCCTTAGTAAAAAACTCCCGACGAAAAGGATATGCATTTCATTATTATTATTATTATTATTATTATTTGGTTTGCATACATAAAAAAACACGAAGACACAGAGGAAATAGGGAGGGAACAGCTGACAGCTGCCACCTAGAGGGGCACAACGCCTGCCTGCTCCTTCGGGAAGGGGAAAGACAGAGGAAAGGAAGAAATGAGGGAAGAAAAGGAGAGAGAGAAGAGGAAAGAGAAAAACAAACAAACAAAACAAATAACACAGACGTAAACACAAATAAGTAGTCACATGGAATAATGTCTATAAGCGCGAGGCCAAATCGGTTTTCTTTAGGAAAGTTAGTAGGGCTTTCTACAAATGTGTTGACATTCCTGAAATTATTTTACAGGGATAACAGTTGTATGGGGCTCTCAAGCAGAATTTTCTCAGTCGTCATGATATGCCATAGAAAATCCTAAAGCCACACATTTTATCGTTCTCGCATGCCATAGCATTTCCATTTTCTTTAGGCTGTGATTGCTGGCGGTTTAATTCAGGCCAAAATGTTTTTTGAACAACTGACAAGCATACGGCAGCGCGTATGTTTATTAGCGACAACGTCACAGTAAGGCAGTCAACTGAATTGTCTGACTCCGAGAAAATTGGTGGCTATTCCGCACTCTTGTTTACCACCTTTCACTCAGGATTGTATCGACCTGATGATTCCACGCCTAGTGTAAACCTTCATTGTGTAATCTATTTGAGGTGTTGAAGCAAAGTAACATCAAATTCCTGCAGTTGCCATTACCCAACCTCTATCCTGATGTTTTATATTTTACGAAATGTCTTTCTTTCGATTACGTGCGTGTTAACCTTGCAGTTGGTGTTAAGCATTTGTTCAGTTTCCGGGGCAGTCAATATATATGGAGTGGATCCGCCTTAACGCACTAGTGTCACCGCCTGTCGGCGAGAGAAGGAAATCAAAGAAGGCTCTGCATCAGCTCCAAGATGGGCGGCCCGACATTGTGATACGCGGCCACGATCGACATATGAGAAATCCCCACTGAAGTGGAGCCTCCTAGTGCTCAAGAGGGCAGCTCCAGTCGGCGCTAGACTCAATTTTAATTATGTCGCCGTCTCCACATGAGATGGCGGCACCACCGTACTCGAGTGATATTGATGAGGCATGCCAGGCTTGGTTAGCCTGCACCAGGTCGACCACTTTGAAACACCTGCGATGGGAAATGCCCTGGTGAAATGCTTGCTTGCTCACTTTTTCTGACAGCTTCTAAAACCGACATTTCCTGATATGAACCACGAACACGAATCACTGAATGATATTCTCTGACCGTAGTACATCTCTCCTGACACACACTGCGTGCGAGGACGATTGTTACAATGTACTTTTTTCTCTTAAAGGGAGGGAATGCGCTTTCTGACACATTAAAATTGATTGAACATCAAATAATAGCTTTAGACTGGTACTTCTACATCTATCATTTCTTTTATTGTAAGCCCTCTACAAATGTTTGCATCAGGAAACGGAAGCGTTTATCTTTTTAATATCATTAGTATTAGCAAACCATTCAAATTCTTCTAGTGATAACAAGTCGTTTGGACAAGGAATGTTGCCGGAGTCAATGTATCGACGAGGCCAATTGTCATCATCAGTGCAGTAACAGCTTTTGTGGCTGGCCTGATGCATTTATTGCCGTGACGAAGACAAGACAGTTTGTCAAAACTTTGACTCCGGCAACATTCCGTGTTTAAACGACTTGTACTTCAAGCATCCGTACTGATCTGGGCTTTTCGTTTTTGTGCGTAACTACATTTTAGTAATTTCGAAGTGTTATATGTACCATAAGTAATTTTTTGAGAAATATGTCTTGTTGGAGAACTGTCATCCAAATTGGAAAGAAGTATTTTGGCGTATTTATGTAGTATGAAAATAGCCGCTTCCCCATGTCCCTACTCAATCCGCGGTTTTTACGAGGCGCCCAGCGCATGCGCGCTTCCCCTAGAGGAAATTTCGCGAAATGTCTCATCATCTTGGAGGCTTTGCTTCAGGTAATACCGGTTGTCTCGGCCCCTACCAAAGCCCTACGAACACGGCAGAGGGCAGCACAGGAAAATGAAAAGAGGCGGATTATACGAAAGCTTGGGGGTCAGGGGGGGATACGATATTTTTGTTTTGTATTGAAACGCGATAGATGTCTAAACTGAATCAATTAAAAAAACAGCAGATTAAGTCATGGCCAAATAATAATTTTCTGCCATGGTAGCAAGGTCTCGATGCCGGCGTGATAAAATATGGCAGGCATGTTAAATACCGTAAGTACAGTGCAACAAATGTAGGAGGGAAAATAGAAAACAGAAAACAGCACTATCTCTATTTTTCTTTTTAGATTTGTTGCGCTGAACCCACGAAACTGACCCTGAACCAAGTCGCCCAAATCAAGCTTTTGTAGGTCGGCATGCCGACTTTGTCTTGCGCATTGATTGTTCCAGTGAACTTGCTATACTTTTCGTTTTATTCCAAAAATTTCTTGATTACATTTAACCTGGTAAGCTTTATGAATTTTTTTCTGACCGTTTAGTCGCCAGTGAAGCCGGCGCCGTGGATTTTAGCTTCATTATCCTTTATATAATGTTTTCGGGACGAACCAAATCTATAACACGATTTGGGGTAGATTAAAGAAATCTCTAAAAACAGCTGACTACTAAAATGGGAACGTTCATAAAATATATTCGTCTTTACCTGGTATACTATATTCTCTGTTAATGACTTGGTAGTTGATGAAGTTCCAAGCATATATTTTGTTGTCGGCCGTAGGTGCAATGAGTCAAGGATTGCTCCCTGCAAAGCAGCTAGTCCAGCGGAGTTTCAAGTGATAGATTCACGTGGCTGTACGAGATTGTCCGCATAAAGTTTTAAAGCAACCCCTAATAGTTTTCAGCCTTTTATCAGCTAAAAGCAGCCGGGACAATTATTTTTCGCTAATTGAAGCCATTTGAACCCGTATAAGAGAACTTGCATTATATTGGTGTGCATTAAATCATAACATTTGAAAGAATACGGAAACTCAGTTATGAAAGAAAAAAAATAATGATATACTCGTTAGTAGCATTCCAAATCTTGTATACCGGACGAGAACGATATTTTTCCACGTGGAAAGCTTTCCATAGAAAGAAATTTAAGGGTATGTCTTCCATTTTCGTTTTACAGATGGGTAGAAGTGTGTTTTCGTTTTCACGCGAAATATAAAGAAGTGCCTCCACAACAGCGCTAGTGGTGTGACTAAAATGGGACGCAGACAACGTTTACTGCTCTGACAAGAAATACAAAGTGTTTCAGAAATTCTGTGAAAATTCAAGTTCAGCAGTATGCTGAGCTTCTAAATAACTCGTATGTGACGAATTTAAAATGTCATAATATTATGAAATACCCCAAGAACTCGAGATGACCACCACTACATGCATTTGAACAGGCCCATAGCCAGGAATTTTTTATTCGAGGAAACTTGCTGAATGCTTTGGCTATTTGAGGAAATCCTGTATTTTTCAGTAATTTGGTAAAAATCGCAGTACGTAAGTTATGTGTCTTTTTTAAATACTATTTTATTGATAGTTTTGTATTGTTCAAATTTTCTGATGAATCTACTTAATCGTAAAATATGTTTATACCGATGACTACGGGAGAGGGGGGGGGGGTGTGCTGGGATCCTCTTTCCCCTGGCTGTTGGCCTGCGTTTGAAAATATTTGTTTACCTTCCTACTTGCCCAGATTTACACAAAAAGCTGACGCAGTAGACTAACTTCTGAAATTCGACATGCAGAATGGAGAGAGAGAGCTGTTTTATTGTGGCAGAAAAGCTGAGAGGTCGGCCTGAATCCATATTCTGCCCTGCTACTCAGCGTTAGGGAAGGGGCGGGAAAGAAAGGAGAGAGAAGGTGTTGATGATGATGAGGAGGAAGGTGGTGATGAAGCAAAACATTCAAAAATAATTTACGAGTCTCTTGTCGAATTCGGTCTCTCGTAAAAACTTGTTTATCGCTTTCAGAATATCGCGCTGATGACGCGGTGGTGGTCGGGTGGGATACCGGTGCAGCAGTCCAGGCCAAGCAAATTAGGACCATAGACAAAGGTGTTCTATAACCATTTCCAGTGAATTGATACTGACTGTCAGCCAGTCTGTTGCCTGTTGAAATAATGTACGGCCAATCCCAAAGGTTAAACCGAGTGTGTGAGGAGTAACGGGACAAAATTTAGGCCTACTTCTACGCTGCACACTTTAGCGAACCAAGAGTAACTACTTTTGACCTCGGTATAAACATGATCAGTCGATGCAAGCGTCATCTTGGGTTACTTTGGTCTCTAGGCCAAATTAGCCACCCGAAATCCTTTCTTGAAATGTTTAGTTGATGTATAGTAAGTTAAGGTAGCCGTTGTATGCTATATTGCGAGTGTGAGAAGATGACAATGTGCTGCAATGTACGCAGGCAACAGGAAATTTTCTTCGTTTTAACATTTTCGAGAATCAAAACTTGTTTCCGATTATTTGGTTCCGTGAGGGTCTGCAGTAGTCGCTGAAGTATAAAAACTAAATCACGAGAACATAAAGCAAAACAGGACACTTACGAATCTATAATAACCATATTGGTTGCTTCGCTTAATTATTTGTTATAATCAGAAGTTATGCCCATTTCATTCGGCTTTGTTTTCTCGCTTGTTTTCTTGTGTTAGTATAGTTCAAAGTTATTATATTTTTTTATATAAGTTATGGTTATTATGTTATTATATGGTGCAGTCTGATAATTTCGTGGAATGAAACGTTGTAATATTTTGTGGCACATTGTTCGTGCCACGGAACTATCGATCGCTAATTGCAAAGTCAATATTGCTACCCAGCCATACGCCCTCTGGCTTTCAGATGATGCGGAGCACTACATCGATTGGAACGGCTTCAATCAATTTTGTCGCCGCGTTCTTCGAACGGAGGTCGTTAGGTCGTCCTTCGGTTATGCAGATATTAGCGAAGCCACCCTCGCGCCTCCGAGCACCGAACGAAGCATCAATTTGTATGTGCAGAGGACCCGAAGTTGACTCTTTTTTCGTAGATGTCATTTAGTTTTCCCGAACATGAAACGTGAGCGACAAATGGGCCTTTTTTTCTAACAATAAGCGCATGAAAAACAATAATCAAACACCAACCTCGCATCACTGCTTGAAGCTTTAGTTGTTTCGGATAACATTCTTGCTATGACAACTGTTCCAACCACAACTGGTCCATTAACAACGCAGTGGTAGTAAATAAGTTATGGCTTAAGGAGTCAGAAATAATTGCAGCCTCGTGAGGTTCTTTAGAGTGTACAAAAAGCAAGAAGAAATAACTTAGCACACCAGGCAATTATATTCAACGCTGCCCTGGTTCGGGACTCTGCTTCATGCTAATTATTGATCATCAGTACTTTTGCCAGAGCAGTAGATTATTTTTTGTATCTTCTTTTGGCAGAGCAAATCCTTTGCACACAGTGACGTGGCTTTACATATATAGATCACAGTGGGCTGCATGAAGCCTAATAAAACCCTTCGCAAACAGAAATGCTCCCCTGAAGGCGTAAAATAGCATGTAAAGTATTATTTCGTTTCTCAGTGCTTTACCGTATCAATAGTGGTAACCGCGCGCTGTTGGATCTAAGACATGTTTTCATGCTGGAGATAGATGACATTTTGCAGAAAAATGTTATTTTCGCCTTTATTGGTAGCGTTAACATCCCTGACACGTTCAAGTGTTAGAAAGACCTCTATTGTATGTACATTGTGCCAAAGCTTTTGTTGGTAATTATGATCTACTGGTCGGCAGGCTGCCCATGTGTGCAAGTCGAACTATGTGCACATTTGTCGAATAAAAGGGCGAAACAGTTCTTGCACTTTTTATAATTATTCAAGATGTCTTGTTGCTATTGTAATGTAGATTTTTGTAACTAAATCGCAATCTCGTAAAGTTGTTTCAAAATGTTTCTTGTAACAGCAAATTGGATGAAGAACAGGAATATGGCGGTGTTTCTTTATCTTTCTAAGCGCTGAACGTACGACAAAAGTACCTCTGAGAGATATCACATGCGCATAAGTGTATCGGCTTTGGATAGACAATCAAACAACCTCGATTGGAAAGGAAAGACACGAAATATCGCCGGTAGTGAACTAAAAAAACTAACTGATTAAAACATGCACTTTTCAAACACAACATGAAATAAACATTCCGAAGGAGCACAAACGAAACATAAAAAGATGCAACCATGACCAATAGGAGTGATAGAGAGACAAGGAAACAGGAAAGCATAAAGATACAGTGCTGTGGAAAATTGAAAGCCTCATGTCTACTGTAAGACGACATACTCAATCTCCTTGTTGACCTTTCTTCCCTTAGTTATCCGCTTTCCGTCGGTCTTTGTCGATTGGCCAATGGGAAGAAGGCTTTACGGACGAAAATATTTGTGGATTTGGCCCCTCGTCCTTAAAGTATTGACACCTACTGTGCTAAACGCTGATAGTGGGGCAACCCACTCACTGACCCTTTTAAATGACCCATAAATATGAAGGGACGCGTATCGCTCGCAGGGAACAAAGTGATAAGGCAGCTGTCTGAGAGCTTCGTTATCTCAAAAGGCGGCTGGCCCAGAAACGTTTTCTTCTAAGTATTTGGCACGCTTCATCCGTGTCAGTGTGCTGCTTGTTGTATTCTTGCCCCAATATCGCCGAGTCAAGTTGGACAATAGGCGACCCATATAGATACAAACATCTCGACATAAAGCCTACGTTTACCTTCGACAGCACTGTGTCCAACGTTTTCAACATTTTCTACACCTAGTATCTCCAATAGCAATCAGCCAGGCGGCCATTCTTAGAATAACAGAGCTGAGCTAGTTTTAGTGCGTATTCATGGAACAAATGGAGAAGTCAAGACACCACTCTTGAGGTGGGGTCTTGAGCCTACAAAAATTACCTTTGTGACTATAGCCACAAGTCACCTTTGTATAGCCACTTGCCACGAGTCACTTTTGTATTACCTTTGTGCCACCTTTATTAGCCACAATACACTTTTGTGGCTGGCAAATGCGATAGCAGCAAGCTAGGCTAACATCCTCAATATTATAATTAAACGTTTGTATCTAAAGAATAAGAGAAATGACGCTGCTGAATCTATATTACACAAGTCTTTGCAATACGTGGCGCCGACGAGTGTCGGGCTGTTGGTGCCTATGCGTGTGACGATGGTGAAACGGAAAGCCATCAAGATCTCGACGATCCGCGGTCGCCCCAGTTCGGGCCTATAAGTGAATAACATTTATAACCCCAAAGAATACGTTCTCAATGCCTTCTTTTGGCTTTACAAGCATTTTTGTCGTCACAAGCACGAATCGCCAAGTTCGGGGCACGTAGAAAGCACCAAGTGTCTGACACAATAGATTCCTCGCTATACCGTCCTTTTTTTGTACTTCACGAGCACTTTGGCGCCACAAGCCCAAGTCACAAATCTCGGGGCACGCAGACAGCACATAGTATCTGACACATGACATTCATCGCTGTACGGATGACGATCCACAACACTCCAGGGGTTTGGGGGGTTCGGGGGCGGTTCGACCCTTCCCCCCCTTACACTTCCGCGGGACATATTTCTGGAGACGCCCCTGGATATGGCGATAATGGCCGAGAAAAGGGTACGGCTAGACTAAAGCTATATATAAAGCTTTTGAAGCCATTTCTTATATCTTGTGGGATCTAGAACCAAAGTTCAGGATTATGCGGAGCAACGTATGCCATTACCGGATGTCCAACGAAATCGGTTGGCAGAGAACAGGGGTAACTACTGATAAATAGCAGATACTTTCGTTTGGCAGTACGGTAATGGAAGGGGGGATCACTTGATGCGCTTTATTGCGCCATGGGAATTGGTGCAACAACGTTATCGGGAGAAAGAGAGATTCCGGGTTGAAATGGCAGTAGAAGATAAAAAAGAGGGTTGCAAAATACAAAAGGCGCGAGCAAAAAGGAGAACCTCTAAGTTTTTCTGAGCACACATGTTTGACCCTTCGTGTCTGGAACACCCTTTTCCATATTGTTTTTGCGTGGGACGTGTGCGACACTGCATGACGTCAGAAAAGCCAATACAATCACTACGTCAAGATTCTGCGTGAGCTGTCGCACTCCACTGTGATTGGTAAGCCAGGTTAAGACCAACATAAAGGCCAATATTTGTTAAATGTTTCTATAAAGAACGAACTTCGTTGCCTAAACGACGAGTTACTATAGAGTACACTCCACTAATAATGAAGCTATCGGAAATGCCATTGGAGTACACTTAATCGATTGGAAGGATAGAGCTTTTCTGACATCACAATAGCAGTGTACTCTTGAATAATATCAATCCAAGGGTCCCTATTTACACTGACGAACGTGCTCAGAACCCTCCTGGCATTTGGGTTAAACGCAGTGTAAATCGATTAGTTCGGTTATGTTCGTCTCAGAGTAAGAACTAGAGAAAAAACGTTGTCTTATGTAGGGTTACAGAATGTGCCAGCATGCTTATAGAATTTCATTTAATTTATTTACACTGAGGGCCGGAGAATGGGCATGGGGGGGGGGGGGGGGGGCGGACAACAGTACTTTCGTACAACGAGTATAGGGAAGTGACAATTATAAAAAAAGAAAAGAAAATGAGATAAAATGCAAACACAATGCGCTAATACAAAGTAAGGTACAGTAGTATAGGTGGGATTAATCAATACATGACAGAGTACAAAGGTGGCAGGAAAAAACAAGATACAAATACACACAATAAATAAAATTTAGAATAGGACACAATTTAGCAAGTATGGCAGGATTTCTTACTAAGGTAGGATAGTGGAGCTTCTCTCTGCTATTTTACTAAGGCAAGATAGTAGAAAGAATCACAGTAAGCTTCACATAGCAGTGACACGCGCAGTCCAATGACCATACAAATAAAATCAAATGGGAATCCGCTGGCACCGTTGCTACTATAATAGTAATTGTTGGGCTCTTACGTCCAAAAACCACAATATAATTATGAGAAACGCCGTATTAGAGCGCTCCAGAAATTTCGACCACCTGTGGTCCTTTGACGTGCACCTAATTCTATGTACACGACACTCTAGCATTTTGCCTCCATCTAAATGCGGCAGCCGCTGCCGGGATTTGATGCCGCGACCTTCGGGTCAGCAGTCGAGCACCATAACCACAAGACCGTCGCGGTGGGTACCCCGTTGACTACGTCATGCAATGTCGGGGATGAGAGCTGTGTCTATGCTAACCTGTAATTCTTAACCTGTAACAAACTGGCGCCGCACTTTTAGAACGCTCGAATAAAATATGACAATCATTGATCTTGGGGTGCTTTGTGAAGACATGCCTTACTGGGACAATTACAGTGATTTTCTTTGATGGTCATTTTGTCATGTCAGAGAGCCGGAAAGATTGCGAATATTGCAGTAGGCATATTTCAGACGCACACGAACGTGAAAACAGACTAATACAAAAGTACACTGTTTTATTTCCATTAACTTTTTTTTCTCTTTCATACGTTGTACAAACGATATTTCAAACAAGAGGATATGATGCGTCGGTGGCGATGCCGCACTGGTTGTCCTTGTCACGTGACATGTATATGTATCCCTCGTCTCCCCAGTCTTTGGCCCAGCTGTAATGAGCAGGAATAACGAGTCAGCGCTGCTGAACCGACTTCGGCTCGGTTTGCTGGTATACCACAGTGAAAGCTTATGCGCCAATTAAAAACACGATGTGGAACTTCATTTCAGAACAACTACTCTACCTGCTGTTGGGTGAGCTTGAATAATCCGTTGGGCGAAACACACTTTTTCCTGATGCGTCATTAGGCTGTGAAATACGACGATGCCCTTTCGAGTCATTACGCCATGAATACCTTCGTTTTTGCTCGAATGAATCAATTCCAAGTATCTTTACGTGCTATGTCTGAATACGCATGACTATTGAGCGCTTCTTCTCAGGCATGAAAGGTAATAACGAGCCTCGAAATAGTTTTTTTGGAGGGAGCCAATAGTATGAAGTTTTGCGTTACGTACACCAGCAACTTAGTATATGCTACCATTCGATACCAGCTCACTAATGAGCCGACATTGCCACTGGTCGGGATTGTTTGCGTGTTCGAGAAGTTGGTAATCAACTCGCTAATCTCACCTCCTTAGATGCTAAAAAGAATCTACTAGCGGTGGAAAATAAGCATTCCGTGTAGCTAGAGCTCATGTGTGACTCACGCAACTTTGTGTTGTTTCCGCTAGTCCGCTTTTATGCGAGAGTTGCTGAACGTTCGAGTTTTTTAACGCGAGCTTCTTTTTTTTGTTTGTTTAAGAAAATGAAACTTTGGGAGTTGGTGACGGATGAAAGAGAGGATACGGATGGATGAGAGTAAAATCCCGATTTCCGATTTTTCTTTTCACTCACCGTTTTGCCTGATTTTTTTTACATAATAGCACATTTCCAATGACTAAACTAACAGAACCTTTACTCAAACCATGCATAGATCTATCAAAATCATTATTGATAGGTGCAGCGTCCCTTCTTTTTTATCCTCAATCCTCGTTGCAGTAGCGCTGCCGTGATACGATGAAGCGACCTCAAATTTTTAAAATTGATTTTCATGCTTCCTGAAGACGTTAACTAGACTAATTAGATATAAACCGTCCTAAATGACGACGGTTACATTTATCTCGCTGTTAATTACCACGACGATATATCTTCTTTGTTTCGCTTTGATGTCCTTCTGCTCCTCGGGATTTTACGCGCCCAATCCCCTGCTCTGTACATAGTAGCAGGTAGCTACAGATATGCGGCAAAACTCTCTGTATTTTAACTGAGAGCTTTCTGTTTCTCTCCGTCTCTCTTTGTCTCTCTATCTTTCACGCAAATACGCACTCTGTTGTTAATAAAAGCGGTCTAAGAATTGTACCTGTTTTTGACAAGCCAGTACTTGGTTCCGTTGAGAACACCGTAGCCGACGGCGAGGACACCGTGGTCAAGTCTTGAGCTGCTGCATGCCTGCTCATCGTACACACCTACAGTACACATATAGAAAGTCAGTATAGCTGATTTTTAGGAAGCTAGCTAGCTTCTGAAAAACAAAAATAAGAAAAGAACGGCAGTTTGTTAACTTCTGATTTGCCCAGCCGCAAACGATGAAGCGCAGTGCTATGACTCTATATAGAGCTTTCTAGTATGCTAATAATAATTATTATTATTGGGTTTTTACCTCTCAAAACCGCGATGTGATTATGAGGGACGCCGTAGTTTAGGACTGCGCAAAATTTGACCATCTGGCATTCTTTAACATACACGGGCCTCTAGCTACTTCGCCTAAACCGAAGTACAAACACCACGGCCGGGAATCGATCCCGTGACATTCGGGTGAGCAGTCGAGCACCGTAACCATTAATTAGACCAGTGTGGCGGGTTTCCGGTGTGCTGTCATGGTGTAGCAGTTATTATATATTATCTCTAAAATGTAGGTACGCGCTGTGCAGACGAAAGATGATGCGCGTAACGAATGAGCGACATCATATTGATATCTTGATAATGTGACGTAATCTTGCGGAGCAATGGCGTTGGTCGATTTTCGGTCACATTATAAACAGAGCAGAAGATGCACTTGGCATTAGTGTGTGACATGAATAACGGAATCTGAAGCGCTCAATGTTTCAGTTCTAGCAGTACCAAGAAAGAAAGAAAAAAAACGAAACGAAAACGAAGCCAGAAATAGTGTAAGAGAAATTAACTGATACGTATAAAATATGTAAAATATTGCAGTGGCGAGAGGGTGGGTGGCATTGAAGGGAAAACTACCTGACTGTATAAGGGGACAGCGTAATTTTCCCAAGGAACCTACAAACGGGTCCTTCTGCTACTAGTAAATTTTCCCAAGGAACCTACAAACGGGTCCTTCTGCTACTATTTTAAAAAAGTTCTCTCCTCTCCTTTCCCCTCCCCCGGTGTAGAGTAGCAGACTGGAGCATTCTGTCGCTCAGGCCGACCTCTCTGGCTTTCTGTAAATAAACCTCTCTCTCTCGCGCGCGTATTTTCAAATTATCAGTTCTAAGAGCGCCGCAAAACTCCACTAACAACTTTCATGGCGACTATGAGCACCCTTTTAACCGCAAGTGTTGCGTAGTGCGTTAGCTTCCGAGGAGAGTAATGAAATAAACTTATGGTAATAGTCCTCTATGTGCCTTCCTGAATTATAACATTGACGCCTACGGGCATCGCGTATTTCGTGCTATTTTCATTCGTTATTCAGTCATCATTAATTTCCCACAGCCGACTTGTGGTCCTCCATGAGTTGCACAATAACTTAAATTAACTTACAATAACTTACATACAAGAAAGTTGGTCACATGACAGCGTCAAGCTATGTGCGAAGCTGCTTTATGAAAAAATGCAGTTGAGGACGTTAAGTAAATTAAAAATGTCTGACAAAGAGAACTGCCATTGTCGAAATGGAAAAATAACACCGATAGCTTATCTGCATGGAGCGTACTAACATCACATGTAGCGATTGTATCAGCAAGGCTATCAGCGCATGCCAGTGGCACGGATGAATCTACCGATGACTCAATGCTACCTCTGCCTCCTCAAAAAACAACGTTCTCCCGCTACTGGTCATAGGACACGCATTTTCTCTTAACGGAGGTCATGCCAGCACAATGGCCCAAGCACATCACTCCAACTCAATGCTTTATAGGCTGCACAAATGAATCCGAAATTACTGGAGGATATCTAGGAAAAATAACAGCGGTGGGCTATAAGACAAAAGCTGTTTACAGCGACTGCGTGTTCTGTCACCTTAGATGGGACAGCACAAGTATTTACGGGAGATTGAATGAAAACCCTGCAACGAGTAAATAGTGGGCGAGATGGACGCGAACAGCCAGAGGCCTGCATTATATTAGGAAAAAAATCCGTCACTAGATATCGCCAATATCGCATAGACAGATATCGCATCCGTGAATAGATATCGCTTGAATTCCTAGAAAGCGAAGGAACTCTGTTTTAAAAAGAAATTAAGATGGTGTGATATATATATATATATATATATATATATATATATATATATATATATATATATATATATATATATATATATTGCATTCCTTCGTAGAGTTCATGGTTGACTGACTGTCTCGTCGTCTGGTGTTGCAGCCAGCAATACTCATGTCATTGTTGGTATTCTATACAGTTTCAAATTACAGAATACATTTCTTTAGTTAGTTAGTCTTTTTTTTCCTTATTCGCTGTTTTCATGGCTTGTCCAAGAGCTGTTTTCGTGTATTACGCGTTGGCGTTTTCCATGAATAAAACTTGATGACGAGAGCTCCTGGTGCATGAATTGTTTTTTGTTGCCCTATATGTTCACCCTACGCCCTTAAATATAATAAACGAAATGAAATGAGGACCGTATAATGTCTTCCGACCGGGGACGCGCAGCTCTATGTTTCTGGAGAGTTGCGGGAAAAGTTTTTTTTTCAACACATAGTGTGACTGAAGCTTATGATTACCGAATCAGCTTCGAAGTTCACAACAGCGCAATGAAAGTAGAAAAAACGATGAATTTTCAAGAACGATGGCGACACTGAGTTTTCAGCTTTTGAATTTATGTTTTGATTTCCGGAAGCTGAAGTCATCGCGAGCTTGATTGTTGCGTATCAACTACATCTACACCCTTCGATCCTGCATTATCATTAAATATTCCTAATGCCCTCAAATTCAGACATATTTTAAACATAAATATACAGGAAAGCTCCGCAGCATGCTCAGCATGTGACATAAGTATTTGAGCCACAACAAGCTAATTGACAAAAATTACTTGATTGTGAGAATTTACCTATGAAACGGCTTGCTCTTTAGAATAAGAAGAAACATTCAAATATTTCCTCGAGTATTGTCCATCAGCTATTACTGAGATGATACTTTTCTTATGAGACAGAAAACAAAAATTACCCACAGTGGCACCGATAACCTCGGTGAACTCCTAATCAAACCTGGTATAGAGTACCTCTAACTACTTTTGTTTTACGTTGATCTCCGTGCCGTAATGGCTTACTGAATATTTTTTTTATTGGCGAATGATTAGCTTTATATTCAGCACTGCGCTTAAAACTGTTTCACTGCCATTGGTAAAGGCTATATGAAGAGTACGTCGCGTCTCCATATGCTGATACCGTAACTGTAAAGGCTGCACTTATGAACCGAAACCTTAGAAAGTAAATGAAGGAACTGAATACTGTCAGGACGCTAAACTGACATCATTTAAGGTAATCATCACCATTATAATTTTCGTTATTGGGGCTCATTGTGAGGATTATGTGGCATTTAGGGTTTTAGAAAATGTTATACAGCTGCTTTTTATACGCGTTGATACATGATTCGAAAAAAAAAATCGAAATCAATCGTTTTACGAAACGGTCCGCAATGAATGCATTCAATCGGAGAGGCAAAGAAGTAATATTCAGGGCAGCCAAAAAAATAAACGACACAAGCTCGTGGACTCCACAAGATTGCTTGTCGCCAAATCCTCAAAAAAAAAAAAAGATAAAAGCACTGCATTGACAATTAAGTTTTCCATGAATTGCAAATTTCTATGCTTTTACAATTTTCCCCGACGCGCTGTGTTTGTTTCACTTCGCTTTCGTTGTTTTCTTGCATTGGAAAACGTATTGTCAAATATATCCGTAACCTACTCCGGCCTACGACTTCGCATAGAAGTCGGCAATATGGACTAAATAAATAAATGAGTAAGCTATAGAGGCGCCTGTTTTTAACTAGGAGATGGAAACATGCACCCTGGAAGGGTCTCTGAACTTGCACTCGTTTCTCTTCAGGTTTTGTCAGCATGTACAGCTAGAGTTGATACCCGCCGCAGCATGAATCGCAATCCATAAAATCATTTTGGGTGTTCTTAATATATTTTAAACTAACGTCACCAAACGTAAAGCTTAACTCTACTCACATGTAAAGATTCTTCCATTCATGTAGACGACTATAGCTGTAGAGGGGTAGCGCTTTGGGCCAGACTGAGCTTAACAGAGCCACTAAACGAGGGCACAATTACCTTTCTTATAGAACTGGAACGAGCGTTGCTCGCATCGATGGCGACGGAAACTGGTCCAACTGTTCGCCACGGCGTTTTTTCAAGTCATCTTCGGAGCCCTGCTTCACGTTCACCATTCCTGTCACCGTGGCTCCAACGTCCTCCTTCTTGAACTTGCAGTCCTCATCCTGGGTGTAGAGCACACTATTACCAAAAACTTCAAGCCCATAACTGCACGCCACATGTCATCGTGGCACAAAATTTTGTACCGTGATGACTATAATACATTGGCATGGTAAGTTGTTTTACTGCTGCCTGGTATACAATTAATAAGTGTTAACATAACAGTAGACTTACAGCGCGAAGGCACAAGGACAACAAAGCAGACTGTACTCACGCTGTAAATCTACAGTCATGAATTTCCAACAAGCCCAAACATGCAGTTTTGTCAAATAAGTGTCGTCATTGAAGCACGCGATATTTTGTTGACGTCACGTTCAAGTGCCCCTTCCTGATTGAACTCAAGGAGTACATATTTTTGGGGCTACTTGGTTCTTTGCTATAAAGGGCGTCATAGCGCTAGAAAGATGGGACATTATAGACGACAAAATGTGCGCACGTCTTGTCGTCTTTCGAGTGCCGCCCTTTCTGCTCTTTGGCGTAATTTATTCCAGCATGAGGTCTAGCAGAAATCGATTATACGGGCTAATGTACACAGCATTGCAAGTCACGACTGTGACACGGCAGTAGAACTCTACGTGCCGGTCACGGAAATAAACAGCTTAAGTTCTACGCACAGCCCACCATGAGAGCAGCTCGAATATGCGCTTGAGCTTCGCGCACCATTCTTCTCGCATGCAATGTGACATTAATACTTACGAGACCATGGTACGGGTAGCTCTTTTCGGTGTCGATTCCGCCGTTGGATTTTATATAATCGAATGCATCCTCCATGCTTCCACCATGGCAGCCATGGTTGCCGAAGCTTTTCGGAACAGTCGACAAGATTTTGCTCACTCAGAGAGACTAGTTTGCCCGTCTTCTTGAAGTGTTGACCTTCCAGCGATCCGGTCTAGAAGTTAGGTAAAAAGAGTCAACGTAACGGAAATAAAACGAAGATACTCAAAACTTAAAAAAAATTGGTGCCGCACAGAAAATCAGTCAAGGCCTTATCGTACTTTTTGCGTGGCAGTGGCCTATTGAATAGGCTATAGCACCCCCCGCTCTTGCATTTTTTTTTCGCGTGTCTACTTTTCTCTTCGCTTTCCTTCCCATCTTTCTTTTCCTTTCCCCTCGCCGTAGTGCAGGGTAGCAAACCGGATGCTGCAATTCTGGTTGACCTCCGTGCCTTTGTCTATTTTATTCTCTCTCTGGTGCCGTGTTCAAAGCTAACAAAATTCTCAGCATCAAGTGAAAAAAGCGAATAAATCTGAAGGGTAAAGACGAAACGCCGCAAAGGACTTAACGAAGGCTTACATATCAGTAGTAAAAAGAAAAGCAACGGGTTCACAATAATAGCTTGGTTTTACGTCCCAAAACCACGATATGATTATGAGGGACACCGTAGTGGAGGTCTCCGGAAATTTGGACCACCTGGAGTTCTTTAACGTTCTCCTAAATCTAACCACACTGGCCGGTAGCATCTCGCCTCCATTAAAACGCGGCCGTAACAGCAGGAATTCGATCCCGCGACCTTAAGGTCAGCAGTCGAGCACTATAACCACACCACCGGGGTGGGTATCAATGGGTTCAGCATCAAATAAATTTAACCCATTTATTATTGGTTAGATTTATAATTTCTTCTGTATCTTTATTATTTACTGCAGTTGCTAAAATCGGTAGAACACTGAATGTCGCCATAGTACCAAAAAGTGGCAGTTTCACCGATATCGCCGAAGTAGGGGCGTCATAGTCACAGCAATATTCGACGTAGTAGTTCTCGATTATTCTTGTGTGGGATCTGTTGGATCGAACATCTACAGAGGCACTAGCGATCATCTTCACGAAAAAAAATGTAAAAAGTTTTCTTTGCTACCTAGGCGTTTGTTGAAACGCTCTCGATTTATATTCTTTTCAAATGCACGTCTTCCTTTTGCTTATTGTCACTTGTCCAACACAGGCAGGCTTTTTACGGTGCTCGATCGCAAGCACGCTGCCGAACGTGGTCTACCAACCAAAACGAGGGTTGCCGATCCTATCCCACTATGTAGCTTCTTTTCGGCATCCTTGTCGAGGTACTGCCAGTCCGTGAACACAGAGTGCGGTTTGTTATTAAGCACTTCCGAATATATTCTTATTATTTCCGAGAATACGTCTCGAAATCTGCTCAAATTTTTTGTGACAGCAGGGGCGGCCGCTCGTACACCCCCCCCCCCCCCCAAAAAAAAAAGCAAATTCGCCTGCCACACACTTTGCCTCCCCCGGTCAAGAGGATACATAGTGAATACATAACGCATCAGCCGCACCCCCCCCCCCCCCCGGCCGCGCGTCCCCGCATCCCTGACTTTCCACCCACCCCCCAAGAAACTTCCTTGGCCTGGTTATCCTATATCCACCCCTCCCCCCCTTCCATTAAAGAACCCCGACCTCGGCCTTGCGAGAGGCACCGTCATAAATCGTCACCCAATTATAAGCCCCGTCACCCACCTTACATCAAAACGACGTCTTGAAGTAGGCGCAAAACACCTGTCATCCTTACGTTTCCCATTGTGGCGCTGAGAACAACCGGCGTCTTGACCTACGAGTATCACATTTTCGGGCAAGCCAAAGCATGTTATACAGCACAGATACGAACAACTAAAGAAGTTCGAGATGGCGTACTGAATGCGCTTCGGTCGTTCAAGTTCTCTATAAACGTTTACATCAAAATAACCAGAAGTGCAGACCTGACCTCGTGAATGACAGGCCCGATATGTTTCTCACCGTGCTGAACGCCCAGCAAGAACCGCATCGTCCTTGATTCTTGACAGGAGTGACGTAACCTTTCTTGCGCCAGTCTACTGATTCAGGAAGTTCGGTGTCATCGATATTCCCAGGCGGCAAGTAGGTTGATCCGCGTCTATTGGCGCCGCTACGCTCGTAACAGCTGGTAAGCTGCACAAACTCGTGATGAAGCTGCAAAATAATATACAAGAAATAAATTTCGGGATCTCGAAACGGATTTAAACAATGTTTCAGTTCACATTTACCAACTATATATTCTCGCTATGTGACGTCCCTGTTAGTTCACTTAGGCGCATCATTTTATGTCGTTAATAAATATCTTGTATTTTTTTTCCATCATCGTGCATCTAATTTTGTGAGAGTACCCCTCGGAGATGTGAGCGGCATACAGAAATGCCTTATTTTTATCGGCATACGTTTAGGGCTTTTCAAAGTTAGAACTACAATTAGTAGCAATTACTTTAAATGTATTCAGTTCGCTGGGAGCAAACGGAAACTAACTTCGTTGGTAGATGTCTCCTTGTTGTCACTGAGCCCAGCTGCGTTAGAATACAGAAGCGGTATAAATACAGAAAGTTACAAATAGAGGAAGAGACAGAGTGTTGGCGGAAGGTAAACACAATGCCACATTGCGCGAGCTAGTTCAAGATTATCGCATCATATATGCAGAAACGTTTAATCGAGAGCTACCGACTCCTTGGCGGTGTCTACAACTAGCATGACATATTTGCTATTTGCTTTATGTGGGTGTTAACAACGGACACTTTAATAGCCCATTTGGCTTTTCAGTTCGTAAAGCAAATTCAGGAAAGCGCCGCACCGAAAGACAAGATTCAGAGATGAGGCAACAAGGACTATCAACTTGTTTACTACTTGAAAAACAGATTTACATTACTCAGCTTTTGTTACTCAGTCTTTGTCTGTCGGCGCGCCGTTTTCCTAGACATTATCCATGCACCAACGAGACCCGCGACGCATCGCTATTGGGCAACTTCTGCAAGTCCATTTAAAGTACTTACCAGGTCACCGAACTTGTTCATGCCGAGGCTGTACGACTCGAGGCCTTTCTCGTACTTTTCGTTGTGCCGCGCGATGAACAGGCTGTTTTCCGTGAATATCTTGAACCTCAGAAGTTCCTCATCGGCAGATGTGTAGTTTCTAGCTAGTGGGAAAGTTGACGTCATTGTGCTTGCTTATGAACTACAATATCATGCTACGTGACCAATTAGATCAAAGGCAAAGGAATAAGAAATGACCTTTCTCGTTGCTTTTTCAGAATTGAAGTATGAACCAACTTGTCCAAAGTCAAAGTCCTATTTGAGAATATTTCTTCTTCATGGCTCCTCACACGTTTTGTGTCTTTTTTCATCTCTATCTTTTCAAGCTGCCATCTGTATATTTTTACTCTACCAAGAATTCCTTACATCGAAAGCCTTGTATGCGACATGCATCGCCCTAACATATATATGTCTTTGCAGTTGTTCACTTAAACACTCGCAAATGCAGTTTTCAGATTAAACTCTCATGGTTTGAACTCCCATGCTTAACTCACTTGTTCAGCAATATTTTCCTGATAATGCATTCGACAGCGACCTCGAGATACTTAAAGCCGGGTAAACGACAAGTCCCTCACCGTGCTTGGTCTTGAACGCTTTCCATTCTGACCGGATGACTTCCTCCGCCGTCACAGCGAATGCCACAGCAAGTGCTGCGGACATCACGAGCCAGCCAAGTATCATGGCTGATGGAAACGCGGCCTGATAGAAAATTTAAAAAAAATATCATTGTGTTCTTCGTGTTCCGCACTATCGATATACCATTTGCTGCCGCCTTTCATACTGTAATATTTTGACTGCACATTTATCGTAGAAAGAAATCGAATTTGCACTCTTGTCTACTCTTATTAGGTGTGTTTAGAAAACAAGATCTACGTAATTGGCTAGGTGAAAAAACAAATACCACAGAATGTCCCATTGTATAAAGGATTAGTTTTACAAGCACTTTCAACCCGCATTTTCACCTGCACGTAGTAAATTACCGTAAACCGCGCAATTCCGAAAACAGTTATTTGTAGTCACTAATATTACGACTCTACCTGAAGCTGCCTGAAGAAACTTAGCTAGGTGTTTCCATTAATACATCCCTTAAGGAGGAAACAGGAAGTCAAAAGGTAAAGAATCTGAACTTTCCCCTTATGATATCGGAAAATGTTCACTGCGGTAAAGACGCGACGCAATAAGAATATGTCTTGCACGTGCGCAAGAAAAAAAATACGAAAGAACTCAAGATGTAGTCAATAGTGTGTACTTGATTACGTGGCGGACTAGGACATGTACTTCTTTTTCTGAGAGCTCTCGCTATTTGCTGGTCTCAGCTAGCCTTTTTTACGGCAGAATAATACAAACAGTATTACTGTTGGCTTTGCGAAGTTCTCTAATATTCCTCTGAACATTGTGTTGTTGAGCAGCATCTTGTTTTATGGTGGCGTATGAGATGCGCGCTATGTTGTGCCTGACGCTGTGAATGAAAAAGGGGGGGGGGGGGGGAGGCACAACGTCAAGATACTCACCGAAGCATTTTATTGGCCACTGCTCTTTTCTTTTCCCAGATAGATGAATAAATTATTCATGCGAGTTGGTTTCTTAAGTACATACGAGTAATGCATGCATAGGTGGTGACGGAATCGGTGTTACTCAGCGCCTGTCGGGCTGAGAATAACTAATACTAATAATTGTTGGAGCTTGAGGTCCCACAACCACGATATGATTATGAGGGCTGCCGTATAGTGGAGGGCCCCGGAAATTTCGACCACCTGTGGCTCTTGAACGTGCACCTCAATCTAAGCACATGGACCTCTAGCATTTGGCCTCCGTGGAAATGAGGCCACCCCTGGCTGGACTCGTTCTCGCGACCTTCTGGTCAGCAGTCGAGCACTATAACCACCGCGGCTGCCGTGAATGTGTGTTCACACTTCGTCTATCGAGGAATGCTACTTGTACCTGTTGCCTTACGTGCTCTTATGAATATAAAATAAAAACGATATTAGGCTAATCGTCACTGCATTGGTCCCTCGTGCTTGAACAGAGGTTCGATCCTATAATAAAAAACACCAGCAACCTTTTTTTTATTGAAGAACCACGACGCAACGCCAGACAAGAACGTTTACTAACGCAGGGTATACCTAACTTGTGTCAAATAATGCTTCGCATTATAAATGTTTTTAGCGCTAATTATTCTAGAAAAAGCCGTATATGATGACTGTCTTACAGTTTAATACAACGGTGTCAATACAAGAAAGCTAATCCGCGGAATTTCAGATGATAAACACCAACGTTACGTACCTGCCGACAAGGTGATTCGAAGTCGTCTCGGAATTGGTCGGCTGCGAGGAATCGCTCCCTCTTTTAAGGCCGCCAGCTCCCGTCCCAAATGTCTTACCTGACTTCCGTGGGGGCGTAAAACTTTCGTAATCTCGCACAGCACCTATTGTTTGAGTCTTCTTCACAAAGTACTTCCGTTAGTGCACCTTTGTCGTTTCCGTCTGTGAACGCGCCAGTGGATAAAACAGCAGTTCGACTGTTTAGGTGCAGATAAGTGGCTGTGTGTACACGTGCTGTCGACTGACGGAGTGTTTGTATATATAGACTGCCCGACTTTTCCTTATCGCGTCCCGTTCGCGCATTCTACTCTGATAACGTGATTCGAAAACGCGTGATCAATGATCCTTATCGAACTTATGCGGTATAGATTGATAGCTACAAGACATATATCACGCATAAATATTTGGGTATGTTGTTGGGTGATTGCTCTTTAGAGAGAGAGAGAAAATTTATTGGAACTCAGAGTGTTCGGCCTGAGCTAGTGCGTTCTAGCCTGCTACTTTGAAATGAAAATGTGGACTATTAAAATAACGCAGAAGTTCAGGGGAGGATGGAAGCTTGAAGCGATGAAAAATTCGTGAACACGGGCTGCCACTGGAATTGACGTTTCGACCAGTGGACTTGCCTTCTTGACGTTTCGACAGGTGGACTGCAGCCTTGAAGAACGCGAGTCCACTTGTCAAAACGTCTGCTCCAGTGACACCCTGTGTGCACGAATTTTCGTGTTTCGTAAATAATTGCATTATGTTGTATGAAATTTGAGATGTGCAAACTACGACCTGGCGTGTACGGCGTATTTGAGAAGTATTACAACTATCCTGGAATATGGTAGCACATTTTGGGAGCCGTCCTCAATATGCTTCACTTCAAATTGTAAGGTGTAATCTAAGCAGTCAGGTTTGCTTCGGACGTAACTGAAGTTGCGATGCAATAAAAATATACCTAGTTTATTTGAGAGCCACCTACTGCTCGCCAAAAAAATGATGACCGGATGCTTAACTAACAAAGTGGAGTTGATAGAAGATATTGTTCAAATTCACCAAATGATATGCCTAGAGGGACACATCACACGTGCAAAATAAGGGAATTTCACGCCAGCGCGACCCATTACGCAAACTCTTCTTTTTTTTCTTTTTTGTAGCCCATCCGAATTAGTGGAATGGACTGTACCTTCAGCACGTATGCTACTTGAATGAAAATGTGTTTGAGACATTAATGAGTATATCATTCATAGTCAAGATGTAAATGCATAATCATAGTGCATAAGTCAAGATGTATCTGTATGTATGTATCTGTACGGACACTATCCGCGTAAGAGTATGTATCTGCATGGAGTCTATCCGCGATGTGAACACGCTGTATGAACTGGACTATGCCCATAGACTGCGTTCATGCGTTATACGCCCTATATTGTATATGTACATACATAGTGCTTATGATTATTTTTCTTCTTTTATTGATTTTTATTTTTCTTATCTTTGTGTGTATCTTGTATATTACTACCATGATGTTGGGATAGCCGGCTCTAACGTAGCCTACCTTCCCACATTTTTTCATATATAAATAAATAATAAAAGATGTGTTTTTGGTGGCACGACCAACGATTGACACGCTTGCTTCTCTTCGAAGCATTTCCCACCGCACACTGACTTCCCATTTCCGAATATTCAGAAAAAGTATTATAAATGATAAACACCTACGATATCGATGGTTCTGGTTCGGAGTTATATTGGGTAGATATGATCTCGGAGCATAAGTTTTCTACAAGAGGGCACCACCCGGAATTAACCACGGACTGTCACTTTGAAATAAAGTTTATTCTCTCTCTCTTAAGATGAGGATCGATTTGCTGTCAGGATAATTAACGAAAATTAATTCAATGAGTTAATTGAAATCGCGAATGGTGTTCTTTTGCGCAGCTCTTATTCTTGTGGCACTTGGTGGTGCAGATCTCAACCACGCCCTTGTTTCTACATGACCCCTGGGATCCGCTTCGGCTGTGCTATGACACACAAAGTTAGCCCGAAGAATACGCCAGGGCACACGAATGGAGAGGTGCAAGTGCCATTCACTAGTAGACACTCAAGGCAAGGATTAGCGGCGCCTCCAATTAAAAACAAAAGTTGTGGCACTCCTCTTCTGACGCTGTCTGACTGAGCGGGGATGACTGAATAAAAAACTTTATATAGCTCGAAATATAAACTAGAAATACGTTCTGGAGATTTAAGCTTACCGTAAGCCCGAGGCGAATCTTGCTAATGTAATGGTTTGAAAACGGATTACTGGCTTTATTGAAGTCTAGGACTCCGATATAATCTTAACCAGCTTGGTCCCTTTGGTGCGAACCTAAATCTGAGCACAGCGCAGGGGCGTATCCAGGGGGGAGGGGGGGGCTGAGAGGTTGTATTTCTCTCCCCAGAAATTTTCAATTTTGTATGTGTATATATACACGCACACATACTAACGTATGCACGAATATACATAAAGTATGGCTGAACCCCCCCCCCCCCCTACTCCCCTTCGAAAAAAACTTCTGGCTATGCTACTGTACAGAGCATTTCCATATTTTGCCCTCGTCAAAAGCCCACCAAAATTGAGCCTCGTGTTTAGCAGCACTGTAAATTTTTATGCAGACGAGTTTAGTGTAACAAAAACTTCCAGCATCAGTAGTCAAATTGGAAAACGAGGTCCGCACTTACAGTTCTGCATTGAAACAACGGCAGTGAAAGCACAGACCAAGGTCTTCATTCATATGTGGAGCTTATCTGCAGCAACAGTGCTGTTGGTTTTAGGTATCGCGTAATATGGCCTCCATGGGTACAAAGGGAAAACAAAGGCCATTCGCGTGCAGCATTGGTGCCGAGGATACGTAGCATAAGTTTCCATCCGGAACATAAATTCGCGAAAAGCATTGCGAGCACGCACAAACATGCATGCAAAAGCAACTTTAATGAATTTTTGCAATATACACAGGAATACGCCGTGCAAACTAATTTGTGTTCCAAGGCTTATTCAAGTGGACGAAGGTGTCTCCTCTAAGTTGCTTTTTTCTTTTGTATCACCTTGAACGGTCGTTTCCTATTCCTTTGTCTTGTGCTTTTTATTTCCCTAGCAATTTTTCTTTATAAGAAGAACAATGAGATGTGGCATGAGTAAATTACAAGCGCTTAGATATCCTGGAATTGTAAAAAAAAATCCTCATACACACATGCTTGTGACAGTGCATGCGTGCGGTAAAGTAAACACTACGACAAATCTCATTATTTGTTTTTATTTATTTATTTATTTATTTATTTATTTATTTATATATTAAAGTTACAACCCTCCCTAATAGTTTTAGCAGAGTGGATTTTCATTTTTTTGTTTTTGTTTTACTAATTGCCAAGCAGTAGAACAATATACAGGGAACAGAAATGCACAGCGCAACATGCAACATAGTGAGTGTCCGCCACGGTGGATCATTGGTTATGGCGCTCCGCTGCTGACCAGAAGGTCGCGGGTTCGATTCCGGTCGCGGCACTAACATTTTGGTGGAGGCGAAATGGTAGAGGCCCGTGTACTGTGCGATGTCAGTGCACGTTCAAGAACACCGGATGGTCGAAATTTCCGGAGCCTCACATCACACTACGGCGTCCCTCATAATCTTAATGTGGTTTTGAGAAATGATCAAGACACCATATATTATTATTAGTTGCAGTGCAATGATTGACAGGAATCAAGTACAAAATCATATTGCCACGCGTGGTTCTTTTTTGTATTTTTTAATGTAACTTATCTGTTGCACTATAACCACCGCTCTGCGCAAGCCGCTCCTGAGAGTTGTACCGATTATTTTAGACTCCGCTTATAATATGGGCGTACAACGCGAAGAGTCGAGCTTTTTCTGTAACTTACGCGGCCACCAGCGATAACGCTTGAATCTTTGATGCTACATGTATCAATGCCGATGCGCCTTATCGGCCTATCAGTTTTCAGGCTACAAACGATTGTGATCGTCGCTTTCATTGCACCTTCAGCCTTACTTCTTTTGCTGGCCACAAGTTCTCCCAATAAACAGTCCAATCCCTCTCGGCTTTAGTTCTGTCTACTTCACCGTCATGACCATGTGATAACTTAACCAATTTAGCACCACGTTCAAGATAAGCAACTACTGCAGGTGTGCGGCAAAAATGTTTGAGGATGGTTGTGAAACAACTAACTTCGTTAGCAAAATTGTTCCATTAGTTAATTCTCCTAGGAAAATATTGAGACCACGCTTCAAGAAAATCAAACGCTCATTTGTTGAACACTTGATAAATGCTAATTTATTATAATATGTGTTAGGACATGACGATGACTCTGGCCTGCAATCAGAGCTTATCTCGTCAGCGTTAAATGCATTGACTATTTCGTGCATGAGCTCTGAGGATATGCTGCATGCCGACGAACTACGGCTGCCTGTTTTAGTGTCTGGCTAATGCTGCAGCTTGCGTTATCTCAACAAAACGAGTGGCAACGCGGGTGCGTTTGCTCACCTCTATTTAATGTAATACTTACGCCGGGTGCAGAGGATGCATCATTGTTGTTTGGGGTGAAACTTTACCAAAAACAATCGAAAAGAGAAGCTACAAGCGTTTTCCTCAAAAGAATGCATATTGCGAAATGCGCCCAGATATGTAGCTGTGAAGGAACACAAAACAAAACAAAACAAAAATAAACAAGCCCACGTGCCAAGCCAATTATAATTCGCCCACTTGTATCGAACAACCCATCAAGATGGCGAAGTTCTTATCTGTTAAGTGAAATAAACTGCGAGCTCGGACACTCAATGTCATCACGTTTCATTTTAGCTACTTCAACTATATATATATATATATATATATATATATATATATATATATATATATATATATATATATATATATATATATATATATATATATATATATTTATATATATATATATATATATATATTGCTACGAGCACAATAGCTTGTATTACGCGGTATCGTTGCTGGCAGAATTGTATGTGCCGCTATAGAAAAAGACGATGGCTCGCGGAAAAGGACGATGAGTTCGCTTTGCCAGTGATCGGACCAGCCTGACGTTCTGCTGACCCCCAGTTGCAGGTTTCTGTCACATTATAACGTGACATTTTTCTGGTGGAGGTGCGGGGTAGCATCCTATGTACTGCGACCAACACGAAGATCCCGAGATAAGTATATAGCGACGCCTTGGAAGACCCAGGTGACCTTCGGCGCAGTCGGCGGCAATTAGGCCTACGGCCTCAGTTCGGCCCTCTCCCAGAACGCTCCAGAAACATGGCCAGCGCAACAACGGCAACCCATACTCCTCAGACCGCGACACCGCCTGCTCCATGGCTTTTCAACGCCCTTCGAACTCCAAAGCCGTTCCATGGCGACGCTTTCGAGGACGTTGAAGACTGGCTGGACCAATACGAGCGAGTCGCCGTCGCCAACGAATGGGACGACCGTCGGAAGCTCGGGTATGTCTACTTCTACCTCAAGGGCTCGGCGCACATTTGGTATGAGAACCATGAGGCTGCCTTAACAACCTGGCCGGAGTTTTTTACTCAGCTGCGGAACACGTACGGAAGTTCTGACCGAAAAGAACAAGCAGAACGTCAGGCTGGTCCGATCACTGGCAAAGCGAACTCATCATCCTTTTCCGCGAGAGCCTATCTTCATCGTCTTTTTCTATAGCGGCACATACAATTCTGCCAGCAACGATACCGCGTAATACAAGCTATTATGCTCGTGGCAATATATATATATATATATATATGCACACACTACGCCCTCCCTTCCCACGTGATCTAAGAGGGGGGGGGAGTTTGTTCCGTACATTTGCTAGTCGGACTTCGTCCGGTCATTGTTTAAAGCGCACGGTTTGGACGGCCGGGGACTCCAGACGTTACATTCCAATAAGTTTCAAGTTTCTTTGTCGCACATATAGACACACAGGGCGCTGTAGACAAACAGAGCGCCCTGTGTGTCTATATGTGCCTTCATTTTGTCCCGTCGCGTATGTGCGCTACAAATAAACCTACTGAAGATGTGCTACCAATAAGCCGGCATCGCATCCGTCGCTCATTACAAGAGCTGTTGACTTCCAAACTTTACCCCAGGAGAGCAGATGACCACTTGTATGCCGCTGTGGGCGGCACATCATCGCTTCATATTTAGTTCATATTTATTTTTACACTCACTTCAAAGCATGCTTTCTTTCGGACTCGTCCAGAGGGGAGAGGGGGGGGCAGTGCTAAGGCTACGGTGAAACATAATGGAGAACCTTGCAACACGCATGTGGTTTATCATGGCCTCCGGGATTGGGCGCTGGTGGGCCATGGGTGGACAGATCTTGAGTTTTCCGTGTCCTTCGGCCCTTGCGTAGTGCGTCGGCAAACGGAAGAGTCGTCTCCGTGTTTCCTTTTATTCTGCGTACTTAGCGGCGAAGTCGCTCATATAAAGGACTAACTCAATCACAGAATATTTTACTTTTGCAAAAAGAAGCTTATGTGTCTTCTTTTTACACTACGTGGTTTTCAACTTGCGTGAAACAGCCTTAGGTTTTACGAGCATCTGAACACAATAGGCATGTATCGAGCACGAAATCACGCGCGCGAATCTCGTAGGCATCCACCGTCACTTGTTCAGAGCACGCTAGATGGCGCCACAATACTGAGCAGAAGCTAACACGAAGGAAGCTCAACGAAGGCGAGAATGTCTGCGAGTCGGCCGCCGTATTCGTGTTCGAGCATCCATTGATGAAGAGCTTTAACACATGCTTTAGTGGTACTGGGTGACCAAGGACAATAAATTTGCTATCACAAGCCCCCCTTTTATTGTTGTGGTTCAATATAGCACAAGGTACTTGCAGCTTAACGCTTTTTTAGGTATAATCGATATCCTATGGTAACACCAGCTGAACTGAGATGTCTTGTACGCCTAGCCACTGTGGCTCACACCTTCTATGGGGGGGATTAGCCAGGATATTTTGTGGGTTTCTAAACTCTTGCAAAAGTTAAGAATTAAAACCAAAATTTATAAGCAGGATAAAATAGAGAGAAAATACCACGCAACTTTCATTACGAATAAAAATGATAAAAAACATTTTTGTAGATATGTGTATACCCAGGAATATAAATGTAATGCATTTAGCTCGACAGTGATGTCCAGAGAAATGCATATTCTTATACGGATACTACGGCTCCAGGTAGAGAAGCTCAGCCATCCTACCGACATATGGATTAAAAAGAATTAGGTGTGGAGATGCAGCAACCAAATGTCATAGTGAGAGATCATTAAGTACATTATTGGGCGAACTCCAGAACAACAAAGTGGAAACAATTCCCAGTTCGAAATGATATCGGGTGCATTATTGGTAGATAGTATAAAATATGTTCTACTAATCAAACGCATTGGTTCTAACTGCCTGTTTTGCCATTAATATAAGTATGCATGAATCAGTTGTAAAAAAAAAAGGGGGGGGGGGGGGACAATAATGCTGTAAAAAAAAACGACTGAAATACACAATTAAGGAAAAACAAAAGAAGAAAAAAAACGCTTATGGCAAATTCATAAGTATTTGGGGACTCCACAGTCTTGTTTCCTTACACAGTGCACACTCCGCAAATTGAATTTGGAAAGAATCAATCACCCTGGCCTCATTTACACACATCAACAACACTGATGCCTACTATCAGAAAGCATATTTTCTATTTTCCACTTTTGGTTTCTCTTTCCTTTTATTAAATTAATTGTGTGCTAAACCAGAGGGAATGATGGACTTGAAGCTACGCCGCACATGTTTTTGCCTCGAATTACCTTGAAGTAACCGTGGTCTCCCCATTTCTTGCCGTAGCTGCAAGAAAAAAAACATTGTTGTGCACAGAAGTGGGGTTTCTAGAAGAGTGAGCCGGGCTAGGAACGCTAACACTAACCGCATAAGCAGCAGCAGAAAGTTGTGGCTAGGTCATAAACGTATCTATCTATCTATCTATCTATCTATCTATCTATCTATCTATCTATCTATCTATCTATCTATCTATCTATCTATCTATCTATCTATCTATCTATCTATCTATCTATCTATCTATCTATCTATCTATCTATCTATCTATCTATCTATCTATCTATCTATCTATCTATCTATCTATCTATCTATCTATCTATCTATCTATCTATCTATCTATCTATCTATCTATCTATCTATCTATCTATCTATCTATCTATCTATCTATCTATCTATCTATCTCGTAACGTCTCGCCACAGTCACCTTCCCTCCGCATGCTCCGCATGACATCGATTCCCATGGTACGCGGGATCTGCCGAATATTTTTTAGTCCACGGTGCAATTGAGGAATTAGCCCATTTCGATTGCCAACGCTTTAATTTGTAAGACCCTCAGGCGTGCTTTACCGTTCCCCTGAAATTTAGCTCAGTTTCGGTTTCTAGATATGGCTCTCTTAATAAAAAAAAAAAGAAAGGAAAAAAAAAGAAAAACGTCACAAGTTACATGAACATCAGATTGCCATGTCAGAAACGGCTTATTACCGACAAGGCCATGATTGATAGATCATCAGTTATTGGAAAACGGCGCATACAAATACGCATGTGAACGGCGCGCCTTCGAGGGCCGTATTTGTATGCATCTGTGTACCGAGAGGGAGACGTGGCGGTGGCCTGCGTGTGTCGTGCCATACTCTCCACTTAAGGCGAAAGCCTTAGATCTCCCACGAAATGCCAAAATTGACCGGCGTCCCTTGTCGGTGGCGTCAACACGAGTGAGGCAAAAGATCATCACCTCATGACGTCACTATATGGCGTCATCATGACGTCACAGATAGACAGAATTTGTGACGTCATTATGGCGGCATCGTGATGTCACAGGGACGTCGCATGACGATGTCATCGCTTGACATTGTAGTTTGGTCAAACGGGGGGCCCATCTTGGAGGCAGTGGAAATGCACATTGGGTGCAGAAAGCTTTCGGAGGGTGGTGGGGCAAGATCCATATATACACTGAAAAAGAAAAGAATATGGCTTTCGCCTTCTAGGCATTTTAGGCGAGTGTTTAAGGGACCCTGTGAGTTTTTGGGAAGGCGATAGCCGAAGCGGGGCGTCGGTGGCTGCTGCGTGGAGTCCGGCCGAGGTCATGAGTTCGTTCTCGTCTAGCTCACGCCTCGAGCTCTCGGCATGAACCGCGTGACAGGTGCAGCCAGCGCGGTAACGAGAAAAATGATGATGATGATGATGATGATGATGATGATGATGATGATGATGAGTGAGAATGAAGACGCTACAGCCGCATTTCTGTACTTTTGCCGTCGCCGGGTTTTTTTAAAGCCGCCACCACCGCAATCTGCAACTCATAAGAGCATCGCTTAAAACGACGCACCTATTTTTGAGCAGCCAATATTTTATCCCGTCTTGAACACCATATCCGACGACTAGGACGACATGGGTGCCGTGATGAGGATCACAATTTGGTACATCAAGAATACCTGCAATGTAAAAGAATAAAAATATTGAAACAAAGAGAAAAACGTTAGTTGACGCTCATTAAATTTCTTTGGGCTGTTTGATCTTGCTGTTGTACCAAAAATCAGAGCATAGAGAAATATCGTTCGTACGATCCTGCATAATACGAGTTTTGAGAAAAATGCGCTTTCTTGTTCCCGCTCAAGTCTCCTAAGAGCAATGTATTTAACACTTTTCGTGCTAATAAGTTTTCTTTCTGGAGTTTGCTGATACAACTGCTCAAGTGGTTATTCATTAGTACGTGCAACACTCATAGCTTTATATTTGCTGGTTGTTTGACGAAATAGTCATCTAACAATCCATTACTGACGTGTTTAACTGTAGCAGTCAAGGGGACTTTACACCAACAACGCGAAGTTGCCACCATGAGTATGGAGGGCGCCACGGCTGTACCGCTGATTAGAATCGGGTGCGTGAGGATTAAGGAAATGGTTATAGCGAGAATCGGGCAACACCTTATACGGGTGGGTAACATGGGCTGACGGACACGCACAGGCCACGAAGTCTTAAAGGTGGAGCTGAGAATTGAGCGAGGACATCACTTAACCTGTGGTGCACCGAACACTATAGTTAATAGGGCCTTGGATAGCTGGTTTTATTTCCCGCATACCGTGCACACTGTATCAACGATTCCATTGTACTACACACACAAACACAAACACACACACACACGCACACACACACACACACACGCACACGCACACACACACACGCACACGCACACGCACACACGCACGCACCCACCCACCCACCCACACAAACACACACACACCTAAGAAAGGCGGGTACACGTAGGAGAAAGCAATTCCTTTCTCGCACGTATACCCGTTTCATTTCTTGCACGTACGGACCCACAGAACTTTCCCACTGAATATATATATATATATATATATATATATATATATATATATATATATATATATATATATATATATGTTTCGATCGGAGACCGCTCTTCATCAAGATCGGTCGAAACGTTGAAAAATTAAGTTTTTTAGAAGCGTATAGACCATAGGCGGAGAGTACGGGGGGGGGGGCACGGGGGCTCGGCCCCCCCCCCCCCCCGGACGTCTTCACGGGGGGGCAGAGACCCCCCCCCCTCCCCCCGGTGCCTGCCCGGGATATTTTTTAAGAGCTTGGCTTAGGTCGCCGTCCATTGACAGCGAGCGTTTGGCCTCCTGTCTGGCAGCTATTTATTTCACAGGGGCTCTTTATACCCGCTTTTGCATTTCAGACTTTTAAAATTCCGATCATGGACCAGTGACAAGTGAAACACTGAGTTAATAATTCCCCGCAAAGAGATTTGTATGTGCAGAATATGTTGTGTTAACAAACAACTGAGCTCTTGGTGTTCTATAGTGGTAGAAAATTGTATTTTCTACCACCTGAGAATTATTTTTGGCTATCACAAATTGAAGATTAAAGCTTCCTGTACCAGCATTAGGCCACTGTCTTACGTCTGGTGCATGTTTTAACAAATTAATGCATGTCAATAAAGAAAATAGGCGGGTCCCACTCATTGTGGGAATTGATTTTATGTGATGTAGTCACCGAGTAGCAGCCTATACGGCATTTTTCGCTTTGAGCCAAGCGTTGCGAGGAGGATCGATGTCTTTGTGTAAGTTGAAAAATACATCGGGTGTCATCACAAGAGATATTCATACTGATATCACGGTGTCGGCACCAAAGAGAATAAGGTGGTATTAAAGTGTTTAATTATAATTCTTTAATTTAGGAGGCGGACATGCTCTCTCTCTCTCTCAATATATATATATATATATATATATATATATATATATATATATATATATATATATATATATATATATATATATATATATATATATATATATATATATATATATATATATATATATATATATATATATGTATATAAAGGAACAAGAAAGAAAATACGACTTTCGTTGGTTTGGCACTGTATATTCTTACTAACGTTTCGTCTGGTGGACCAGACTTTGTCAAGATATATATATATATATATATATATGTATATATATATATATATATATATATATATATATATATATATATATATATATATATATATATATATATATATATATATATATATATATATGAAGCCACAGGGAGAACAATGTAGAAGAAGAGCAAGCCGGGCCCCGCCCCCTCCGGCAAAATGAAAACTCTCCGCCTATGGTATAGACCTTTTGCGTACTTGTTCTACGGCAACCGAAGACAGACAGACAGACTGCATAGTCTACGTGTGTATATATACATACATATATATATATATTAAATGTGTGTTTGTGTGTGTGTGTGTACTACCTGTGCTAGTGATGTGCGAGTAGTATGCATAGGTCGGCGAAATCACTGACCGACTCAGACTCAGATTGAGCCGTGAGTCTGATTCTGAGTGAGCCGGATGAGTAATATTTTGGTAAATTTGAGTCCGAGTGAGTCCGGTTGAAGACAATGTTCGTGAGTGTGAGTCCGAGTGAGTCCGACTCGGGAAAATTTTGGTGAGTCTGAGTCCGAGTGAGTCCAAAGCTCAAGCTATATTTCTTGAGTGAGTCTGAGTGAGTTCCACTTTTTTTTGCCGACCTATGGTAGTATGCAAGAACCTGCTTTAGCGGAAGTCACGTATTTCTGTGACAGGATCTGTTAAGCGAGACAACCTCCCAGATTGGTCCCAATTTCCAGCAAGAAACCAGCATACCTCGCTTCAGTACATATATACATTGTCCCAACTATCGCTTGGCACGGTTTTAAAAAAGAGGAACGGTGTTACGCGAAGCAAGACTATAGTACACATTGTTCCCAGCAGACTGGGCTAGTCATGACTAACTTCTTTCTTTAATAGGGTTCAATTAATCTGACATAATACATTAATAACTCGAGAAGTACTCACGTAATTATGAAAATGGTAATGAGGCATATGTAGGCTTGTTCAAATGACATATAACTGCACTATTTTCAAAAACGAACTAATTGCGTGCTCAATTTTTTTTGCGGCCGATAAAGAGAGCCTTAGTGGACACCGGTTTGGATAAGCGCTTGTGATATACAGCTATGTGTTGTTACTTACGGAATGATGTATCATACTGTGGGCAGAACTAGAAATGTGCACGTGTGGACGCTTTACTGCAGTGTGAACTTTTGAAAGCAAACTCTAGATTATTTTTTTTATTTTTTATTTTTGTGTAGTTGCGCGTGGTGCATTTTGTGTAACTTTTTTTTTTTTTTAGCTGCAGAACTCATAGATATGGAGTAGCCGAGGTAACATGAACCTCAACCTCTCCACAGCAAGACAGATACATCAGAACAGAACAGAAAGAGAGCCAGCGAAATATGAAAAGAAAAATTGGCTGATCCCTCTGTCATAGGAATCGGTATAACACGAAAATGAAACGTTCCTTCACCGAAGTAGCTGAGCGTTTATCGTGTACTGTTTCGCCACAAGGACAAAGGAACGAATGACATAGCAAGAAATTGTAATGTCACGCTACAAACAGCAAGCAACTCCAAACATGCAGCGCTCTGCTCAATCAGAAAGGACGCACTGAAAGAACATACACGGCATGAGCGTGAACTAACCACTGTCACAGCTCGACACTTTAGGCGCGCTGCTGAAACACAAAGGAGGACGCACGAAACGAACGCACAAGTATACACAGCATGAGCGCGAAGTAAAAACTGTTGCAGTTGTAACTTTATGTGTGAGCGGCCCGCTCCTTTCGCAAAAGCGGCCGCTGCAGTGAGCGAAGTTACCTTCGTGCTCTCTGTAACTTGCGGTGAGAGCACAAGACGTACAAACCGCTCCCATCGCGAGATAAGCGCGCGCGCATCGCAACGCGCGGGCCACAATCGCTAATGATTGCCCTTCGAGCCCGTCACGCCATCTCCCTAGTGATGATGAAAACAAGCTGAAGTCAACGAGCTCCGAGTACCGCCAACGGCAAATGATGTATATAAATAGCTTGCCGTTAGTATGCTCCAGAACGTGTCTTTTGTCGCCGAGTCGTTTCGCTCCGCGCGTTCAGGAGTGAGGGTTCGGAGGTTCGACTCCCGTTGGCGGAATTTTTTCTTTCTTCTTTGTCGTCTGTTAGTGCATATTTTACAACGTCATATCCCTGACGTAGATACGTCAGTGGAGCCGTGGTGGACCCCGGCATAAAACACGTTCGTGTTAAAATAACACCTGACTACGCTCCATCCTGCAAAAGAAAGCAGCGCCCTCAAAAAATTACACCATATCCCGCTAAAGGGAACCATGTGTAGATGCGAAGCAGAGGGCGCTAACGCTTACACTAGCGGCGGCGTTGACGCTGGCGCTCATCACGCCGTTGCGCAGGAAAGAAGCCTGGGGAGGAGCAAAGCACGCAGTGATGGACCGGTGTTTCCTACTGGAACATGCCAATCGCTGCTAATGGGCAATGAGTGACAGAAGACTCCGATTGGACACAGAGACCCGCAGTCCGCTTTTAGTTAACGCGCACGCTACGAATTTTTATTGTTCAACAACGCACAGGAGAAATCTCACACCGGCACTACCTTGCAGGTCAAGATCCAGTGCCTAATAGGCACTGCCTATATATATGGGGTGGCCATTGAACGGTTGTGCAGCGCGAGCAGTCGGTTTTTTCAATCAAGAAACTCGCTAGCAGACTGCCTGCGTCGGCGTTGCGAGGCGAGAGAGGGGGGGAGCGTAGGAGAGGAGAGAGAGTGGGAGGGGACGTGCATGCGCAGTGGGTGTGTGGTCGCCGCCGGGAGGGATGCCTAGAGGAGAGAGGGGAGAGCGTAGGAGAGGAGAGAGAGGGGGGAGGGGACGCGCATGCGCAGTAGGGGGTATGGTCGCCGCCGGGAGGGATGCCTAGAGGAGAGAGAGGGGGGAGCGTAGGAGAGGAGGGGGTGTGGAGAGAGTTTGCGCATGCTCAGTATTAAGGGTGGTCATTATTGCATATGGCAGCGCACACCAGGTAAAACAACGATCACGTAAAACAACGATCAGGTAAAACAACGACACAAGCGCATCACGAACACAGAGGGACGACACAAGCGCATCAGCGCTTGTGTCGTCCCTCTGTGTTCGTGATTGTTGTTTTACCTGGTGTGCGCTGCCATATGCAATAATGACTTACCAACTAGCCCGCAAATACGTTTTAAGGGTGGTCAGGACGCACACCACCACCACCACCGGATTCAACTCGGCTTTAAGCTGCTTCGCACGTAATAAGCTGACTGCAAGCAACCGCTTTGCGTCTTGTCCGTTGCCAGAGACAACGTTCCGCACTTTGGCATGAGTAGGGATCAGGCGCGAACAACATGCGTCGCGAATTTACAAGGAATCGTTGTGCTGGAATGCACACCGCTATCATTATCCAGGTATCACGGCCGATCGTTCTCATTGATAACGTAATTAGAGCGGGTGTACTTATCATGGCCCAAATCCGTAAGACGAAAGCGGTGTGTTGCTTCAAACAGGGAGCGGCAGATAGGGCTTTTTATATTTTTTTCTTTCCGAACTTTTTCCTTGATACTTGCTACTTCACCGTGAGCCTGTTTGAGGGCACTGCTTCGATGCGCGCCAGTCTAGTCATGTGTCACTTCTCAGATTTCGCGTACTTTCTTTATCAACCGTAAAAAATGAACAAGAACTCGTACGTTGTTGAAAATAGCGCAGTTATATGTCACTTGAGCATGCCTACATATGCCTCATGCAAATTTTGATAATTAGGTGAGTACTTGTCAAGTTACAAATATAATTGGAATAATATAACCTCAATATACCTCGTCTTGGCCCCCCGTTTTGTCGCGCTCGTTTTTATCACCAGGAAGCGTCACGCGACAATCTTCAAGCCACGCAAAAAATAAAAAATAAAACAGGAGCGTGATGGGGATTCCACCATGAAAAGTGTGCACGAGGAGGCTTTCGAGAAGGCTGGTTTGTGGACGCTGGGCGCCCTCCATCCTAAGTTTTTCTTCTCTTCCGTGATCCACGCACAGCGACGGTACGTACCATCTTTGTAAAACTTGAAGGGCCGGTGTTTGGGGTTGATGAACACGGATATCGGTCCAATGTTCGCCACGGCCCGCTTGAGTTGTTCCTCGTTGCCCTTCTCAAGTTTATGGTAGCCTGTCACGGTGGCACCGACGTTCTCCTGCTTGAATCTGCATTTACCCCGCTAAACGTGTCGAGCATGCCCAATCAGAATGTGACACTCGTTGGTCCCCGAATTTGAACAGGATTACAGGATTAGGGAACAGGGTGGGTCAGGAGGTGAATCAAGTAAAATGTGTCAAAAAAAGGGCATGCGAAAATCGTGAGCATTATAAGCACGATTTAGAATGACTTCGCATAGATGATTCAACCATTTTTGCAAGAGCATGCCTGGTCTTGCGCCGCTGAGTAGCAAGGCGCGTCCTTTCCTGAATGTCGGTTTTTAGCTAAGCACCGACTTTCCTGACATTCCGGTGCTTAGCTACCTTCAGGACAACGGACTTAATTGCTGGCTGCAGAGGCAGCGTGCCTCTAATCACGTCTATGACTATCTATCTATCTATCTATCTATCTATCTATCTATCTATCTATCTATCTATCTATCTATCTATCTATCTATCTATCTATCTATCTATCTATCTATCTATCTATCTATCTATCTATCTATCTATCTATCTATCTATCTATCTATCTATCTATCTATCTATCTATCTATCTATCTCAGTGTAAACAAAAATTGGTATGGGAGGCAAGAGGGTTTGACGAATATGACTGTCTAATCATGAGATTAATATCGTGAACATCTTGTCGCGTTCGTCGTCAAACCCTTTCCTCCAGACACGTATGGCCCATACCCGTACACCAGGTGCCACGGTATGCGGGTATGCGCCACAGGTGATTGGTAGTTTATATATACCCAAGAACGGCCAGAACAGAGATTGATGATTTGATGATATCTGGGGTTTTACGTCCCATAACCACGACATGATTATGAGAGATGCCTTATTATTTGAGGGCTGCGGAAATTTCGGCCATCTGGTGTTCTTTAACGGGCACTGACATCGAACAGTACACGGACCTCTAGCATTTCGCCTGCATCGAAATGCGACCGCCGCGACCGGAATCAAACCTGCGACCTTCAGGTCAACAGCCGAGCACCATAACCACTGCT